>JWZT01001101.1:50706-80822 GCA_000827895.1 Thelohanellus kitauei | reverse complement strand
AGCACTCTTGGACCCTTGACATGTTCACAACTCCATCTCAAAAATTAATTTATCGATGTTAAAATATTTTTTAATTTTTATAATCACTGATTTTTATCTATTGTGTAAATCGTTAAACTTTTAATATACAGGGAATTTTTAAAATTTTTCAAAGAAGTGATGTTTGATTATTTTTTAATCCGAATGCTGGGGGCAGGATGATGTACTTTAACCGGTGCCTTTTTCATGAATTTATCTCCAGCAAAATGTACACAGCGTCCACTTTTTAAAGGTCTCAAAGGTTCCGAGAATACATGGTCAGTGGAATGTAGATACAAAGATAATGGCTGATTCGCGTGGGGTTGGCATTTCAGGGTGTTCTTCAACAGTTTTACATATTTTATTAAAAAAAGAGCGAGCAAGCTCCCGAGACGGTGTATCCTGAATATACGCCGAAAAAAACCAGTTTGACACCGGGTTTAGAGTTTTTCGTCAGTTTAACCCAGACACAGCCTTGGGGCCGAAAGAGTTTATAGAACCCTATGACTGCCCCGCGATGGGGCGAGGCAGAACCAAAGACAGGTAGCCAACATTAAACAGCCACAATAATATACTCTGGGGATTCCTTCGAACTTACAACTTATACCACATTTCGAGGCCGAAAACGGTATCTCAAAGAGCCCAACCATTAGAAAGATGATACGTTTCGCCCAAAGTTGCTAGTGTAAGACTTTTATCACAAATCTCGATACACATTCGATAAATTATTCAAATTATGCGATATTGTGTGGGGAAATGCTGTAGACCGATCCCCAGAGCTCCGAAAACCTATTATTTTCATTTAGAAACGTAAAATTTCCATATTTATAATTTGTTTAGTTGTTGAAGTTTAATGTTCGAAACAAGTAATCAAATCTAGGGTTTTTTGTTTGGTTTGTATCATAAAATGAAAGCCTGGGGACATTCCAAATGTTACATCACTATCGCATGTCTTGACGCAGGCCAAAACAGGGAATATGAAAAATTTCCGATGCCCTGATTCATTTTCTTTGATCCAACAACTTTTCTAATATTTAGAAACGCGTCCACAGATAATAGGATTAAATATTTATGCATTAAAACATTAAGTTAGTTATAAGCCATTCGCTCCTCTCCGTCCTCGCTCCCCGCTAGACAACAATTGGATTTGTTCTTCAAAGCGTCGCCATATGTCGATAACAGCGTTTAATTTATTCAAAAATTAATAACCCGTGGCAAACCACTTTTTCTTGACCGTCTGCCCTCGCCGTATTCTTTAGAACATTGACTTGCTCTAAGCAAAAGCTTGTGCAGCATAGTGTTGACCAACAGTGGATAATGTTAGGAGGGGAGAGTGGTCAATACCCCGTTCTGATATAACTGTTACCCTTTATTCGAGACTTTTTGCTTTGTATACAGAAAAAAGTTGTATAGTAGATTTCCATGGGAGGGAAGCTGGCACTAAAACACTTTCTGTAGTCCATAACCAGCAACTGGCGCGTACATCCACATGTGATATTTCAAGTCAGGACGATAGAAGAAAGTTAGTCCCTCATTCGAGGGTTGGATTTTTTTCATTGAAAATCGTATCCCACAGGCTCATCAGCCTTTACGCCCTCCTAGTTCCAACAAAATATGGTAATATTAAACACCAACTCTTAGTCTTCATGGAGTCCTTAGATATAAATCGAAGTTCTGGGACGATACCTGCAGGCCTCTATGTATGAGCGAAGGTTCCATAAATTTAGATATTCCTCTTATCAGCATGATCATTTCTTTCATCAAATACTTACCAGAAACGGAACGAGAGAAACGTGTTAATTGAATTTTTTAGGAATATATCCATGGACAAGAAAGAGAATCGAGTAGTTTCCACGATAGAAAGATATTTTTTGGATCTTGGTAGTAAGCGGTTGGTTCCTAAGATCACAGGAGGCATGCAGTATCGCTTTCTGTGATTCTAGCGTTGGGTAAAGGCCTGGGCTTTCCAAAGCTCATACTTACGATGAACTTAGACCAGTTCGAACCATTAGTACTTTAGGTTAAATTTTTCTGATAGAGTTTCAACTATAATAGTCCTGGCTTGAATAAAAATAACATTAAATGTTCCATTTTAATCATGTTTTAGGGAATCGTTTCCATTTGGTCTCCATGCGCTTAGATCGCACTTTTCTGACCTGTTAATAACAAAAATATTTCTCCCTTTCGATTTTTGGGTTTTTCAACCTGGCTCAAGATTCACGTACTTTTACTGAACAACGCTTTACGTACAGGACAATTTTTTACAAATCTTAACGAATAAACCTAATTAGCATCTCACCCTACATCGTTCAGATTGTTTTCCAGCATTTACAAACTGTAGAATTCGGTCGTATGCGATCGTAATATGCCGTGTTAAGTAAAAATTTTTGTTGTGAGCCAATTTCAGCCCCATGAATTGCTATTAAGCGTCGTGCATCTCTTCTATTTTCATGTCATAGTTTTGGAGATAATTATCAACATGAAACAGTTTAATCTAGGTCATGTCATTTGTACCATCTGGAGATTTTTCCGTCACAAATTGGTGGATTTCTATCAAGAGTCATGTATGATCATAATCTACTGATGACATTCAAGCTACGTTGTTGATTATTTGACTATTTTTATATTCGAAAATGCTTCATCTTTTTATCTTAGCCCCGTTTGTTTCGATATAATTACAAATCAACATATTATGGTCCGCTGTGTATTTTTCTTGGAGTTTTGTTCGAAAAGTTGATTATGTCGATCTTTGTGATTTATCAGAATCTAAATTGGATTTCCCTGGATGACTTTTGTCATCATATATGCTCTCTGGCTACCATTCAACATGAAGTTTCCCGTCAATTAATTTGTGATCTGTGACACCGTCCAAAACATAATATCAAGAATGTGTGTCGATCAAACCCCAATGGGTTTCTCTATCGAGCTCGAGAGTTTATGGATCCTATCCATGAATTCAGAAGTAAATAAAAACCAGGATTCAAACACTTTTCTCTCCTCATTTTACGAACATTTCATATCAAAATTGGCAGTGCTCCTTTCTTGGAACTTCATCCCCTTTTTGGGAAACGTACTAACAGCTTCGAGAGGGGGAATCATTTTTTCTTTGTGAGATATAATTGAGAAATCAGAGTCTAATTCAGATTTCACATTTCGGAATCGTTCTGTAAACAATACACACTCATTTGTGCTTTTAAACCCAGCTTTCCATATAGGTTCTCAGGCGCTCGAAGATTGCATGATGTTTACAAATTTTGCTTCCGGTTACCTTACTTGAAGATATTTTGGGTTTTTAAGGCCCCCTTTTCATTCCAATCAATTATTTCAAAACCATCGAATTATATGAACTCGGAAAATTTTTAGAAAAGTAATTTTTGTTCCCCCATAACGCTCATATTAAGCATGTCTCAGTGAAACCTCTACACAGTTGACGATTTCGTGACAAGTCAAAATTCCAACTCTTTTTGATTTACCATCAAATTAATGAATTGATAAATCTTCGGTAAATTTCTATTGAACGACAAGAGTTTATGGTTTCTGAGATAAAATTTTACGTACTTACTGATTCAATACTACATGTCATGGAACAAAATATTGACCTTCATTTCTTGAAAGGATATCTAGCGATCGCTTTGCCTCATTTAGTCTAGTACATAAAACATTATTACCACTGAAATCGCATTAGTGGGGCGAATTTAATTTTAGTTACAAAAATCAACTTGAAAAGAAGAGCGTATGAAACGGTCTGTTAGACAATAATTTGATTCTAGTGAATCCCAACATGCTAAATAGCTGTTTAACAACAACGATAATTTTTCAGCCTTCATATTTTAATTTATTGGAAGACCTCAGAACCAATTTTGGATTTTATAAAATGATTAAATACTTCAGAAACGAAGAGTAACGAGAAAAGCTATCAAAATTCACCAAATACATTTTAGAAAATGCGTTCAGGCATTCTTTCAATCCAAAATGTGAAATTATTGAGTTTTATTGATGTGAATAGCTAATCGTTACCCTGGCTTTCCATTGCCAGATTTTACCTTCAATAAATGCCACGTATAGACTTAATATGGGTCACCCAAATGAGATTGCGAGAACAAAACAAAATATTGGACATATTTCGACACTGTTTTGTAAATTTTAACAAACTCAATAAATGTAAGACATTTGATTTTTGGCATTTAACCTTTATTTTCCAAGTTTTTCATGTGAATAAAGGTAGTAAATTTTCATAAATGATATTTTTTATTCACAAATGTAATGATTTTAGTGCTGCATTTGGTCATTTCGTTCTCATTATCTCATTTTGGTAGCCCATACTGAATTTCGAACAGCCCATATTCAGTTTATCCATGGCTCATCAGGATCTACATTTAGGCCTTATTGAAAGCAATCCCTAATTTTTTTTCACTTAAGAGCGCATTCTGTAATACTGACCAGGTTAGAGGGCGCCACATATTTTTTCTTGGTGGATCTATAGTTGGTTTTGTTTAAAAATTATTCAAAGAATAAAGTTGGAACAGAAAATCAACGTTTATCCTTTTTTTGGGAAATTACGAAATTATAAGTAATTATGACCTCTCACTGCATTTCATTCGCAATTGCTTCATGACTAGAGAATTATTACGAAATTCCTTTTAATAAGAAGTAATCAAGATGTTCGTCACTCGGCCGAGATATGCATTTTGGTTGTATGATCTTCCTGGTTGAAAAATTGATTCAAACAAATATGTAGAACAAAAAAAATTTTGTATGATGCACTTTTCAGGATTAAGGATTTTCTTTTGTCAACCATATTCCAGAAGTTTTCATCCAACACATTGCATTTAACAGTGATGCCGTTTTGAAGATCCAAAATTTCTGTCATCTTCTGCCCTAAGTTAAACAAGCTCTGCAATTTTTGCTGTGATAAAGGTTACATTTATTTGACAAGTGAAATGGGGTGTCACTGAAGGTTCTACATGACTCAAAAAGTGAATAATCCCCCCTTCCTTTCAGTCATAGAAGTATTCAAATCAAATAAAATTTCCATATTTGGAAACAAACCTGAATTATATAGAGGAAGAAGTACATTTTTTGCAATTTAAACACCAAAAATCTTACCAAATTTCCAGTTTAGGCGTGCACAGACTTACAAGATTATAGAATAGAGTAAAGGACAGCTATATTGCCTGACTTGTTAATGTAATAACTAATTTCTAACTGTTATGATCATCAAAAGATAACAAATTAAAAAAACGCAGATAAAAAATATTTGATTTTTGTGGGATCCTTGTATACTTACTCTAACTTCCATCAAGTATCATGTATTATTAAGGTAAATAAATAATTCTCATTTTCCTTTATCGGATTTAGTATTACAGGGTTTTCAGGTCTATCTCCTTCTTTGAAAGGTCCATTTGGTCCTTTGATAATTTCGTTTAGTTTTGAATTTTACAATTAGAATTAATTTTAACAAGGTAAAAACTAAACTTTGGGTTGGAAAAAAATGTAACAAAAAATTATTTGATATGGGAGGTAGTTGTGCTTTAATTTGGTGAGAATTTTCACAAATTTAAAAATCGCAAAAAATTTAGCCCTCCTTCAAGCGCAGCGCACTACTTCAGAATGATGGAGTCGCCATGCCCTTAATGATATTTTTGACATGCCCCTCCCCACTTTTCAAATTTCGCTATGAGTATTTTTCTATGCATGGTTGTTTGGACATTTGGGTCGAAGGTCTATTTTTTACCCATGATTGAACTGTCCCGAAGCATGTTTCGTCACTGAGGAGGGAAGGAAGATTTGGTTTATATTCGGGCTTTGTAATTTGGTTTATATTTTGACTAATTTTTTTACATTTCACATGCAGGTACTTTTTTCTTTGGGTTCAAGAATCTAGAATGGTATAAACTTTCTTATTGGGTGAGTATAATTTTCGAAAAATTTGATATTATAAAAATCCCCGAAAATTAAAAAAGCCCCGCTATTCTATGTTAAAAAAATTCCATGTAATAAAATCTGCGTTAACAAGACCCAACCCCATATTCAAAGGATGGTGGCTAAATGAAAATTTCCAACTTTTCGCTTTTTTTCCAACCCTAAGGTTAGTTTTGACGGCATTAAAATAACGTTGTAATTGTATAAATCAAAACTAAATGAACTTAAAAAGGACAAAATTAACCTGAAAACACTGTATTTCTGAATATGTAAATTTTGATTCATCTGGATTATAAGAGCAACAGGAAGGGCGAAGGGAAATCGATTTTATGAGTCCCGGTAATCTTCATTGAAACGGACAAAATGTGAATACGTAATTAGTCAACAAATAAAAATAAAGGTATTCAGGTAGCATGCGCCCCTAACGCACTCGCGCGAGCAATTAATGGAGTATTTTGCTTATATGGATCGTCTGGTGGATAATTTCGAACCGAAAATCACATGGATTAATCGTGGGGGTTTTAAATTAATTTAAAGCAACAATTCTTCAAAGTTTTCTCAATTCGTAGTGGTTTAAGAGCGTTTTATCGAAAATTATGTCAGCCATTACATTTTCGCGCATGACTTTTGAATTGATGTTATGCAACATTTCTTTAAATGTTTCATTTCATTGTGGTTTAAGAACATTTAATGGAAAATCATGTCCGAAGCCACTAGGTATTCGCGCTTGTGCGTTAGGAGGAGGGTGCTTCCTACCTGAATGCCAAAATGAATTGGAAGTAAATACCGGGTTTTGCGACCAATAAAGTCGTTTGTGATGACCAATAGCAACACTTGTTTTAAATAAATTCTTGAACATATAAATGAACTGTCTCGAGAAAAACGAAAAAGTTTAATGTTCAGCATGCATGTACAACATGAAAAATAGTTACTGTGTTTTTGATCGAAAGAAGCGGGTTGTGCCGATGAATAATGGGAAACGTAACAAGATTTTTTAACAGAAAATCAAAAGAAGTAACAAAAAACAGTTAAATTAATAGATGTAGTTTTATTTTCAGATATGCATAACTTTAGTCTCTAAGAATGTCTTGTTCTTTAAGGCACATATTCGAAAAAAATGGTAGCTATTTTTCATGTTGTACATGCATGCTGAACACTAAATTTTTTCAGACCATACACATCTGCAAGGCCTTCAATTTCAAACTGGCAGTATTTCCTTTGGTGAATGTTAAAAGACTTTGAAGCGGGGGGGGTTGTCAACTTTTTGAGTGGTGTGAGTCCAGTGTAAAATTCAGCGACACCTCTTCGTATAAACATTTACAATTCGCCACCCAAACGAGACTTCGAAAAAAACATATTTTGGCATTTAAATCATTCTCTTTGGTTTCAAAAATATGTATTTAAATCTTACCATGGCAGGCTGTCTCAAGGTTGGCACAAACAGAGCCTTCGCAAAAATTCAATAATTTGTTCATTAATATATTTTTTAAACGGTGTTTTCCAAGTAATAACAAAGAATTGGTAAAATTGAAGAAACTTTGCACGATTAGTTTTGGAAATCTTCGTAAATGTTAATGTAGGATATATCTTTTAAATATGAAGTAGTGGTGAGAATCGAGATTTAAATCTGAATATAACTGCATATAATTGTGTGTAGAGACCGGACAGATTAACTGTTAGTCTTATATAGTGTATAAATTCTCAAATACGGATGTATTATTTGTGAAGGTCGCCGAAAATAGCCGCTCAGTGTTGCTTTAGTTCTACAGAATTATTTTATTACAGTAAACCCTGACTAATTTTAAGATACTGGGCACAAAATTTGGAAAAGCCTAAAAATGAACAGGGTTTTCAAAAAATGGTGGTAAAATGCAGTACAACCCATTAATTTTAATCAAAATAACATGAAAATTTAGATTTCAGTTCATTTTGCGCAGTAATTAACTCTTCATGTAACGATTCAATGAACATGTTCTGTTTTATGCCTTTTGAGTTTATTTGAACTTTTAAATTTTTTAACTTGTCCAAAATCTCACCCATCATCAATGAATCTTCTATTGCATAATTAGAAACGGCATATTGATGAAACTCGAAAATTTCTGTTTGTTTATTAAAAATCCTAATATTAATTTTTGATTTCATCGTTTATTCTGCGCATTTTAAGTCGGGTAAAAATGAAAATTACGAAATATTCCGAAGTACTAATTCTAGTCAATATTCAAGGAAAATTGTTTTCGGCTGAAAATTTACAGGTTTGAAAAATAAATAATGAGAAAAATAGACAGGGGTTACTATATTGCGAAAAGGGGTACTTTTTCGCCACGATTTCATATTGGTGGCACAAACTGAACTTCTATACAGCCTGTATGGGAACACACAACCAGGTATAATGAAGAGATGAGTTCTAACAACGTTTTAGCTAAAAATCAATATCTATCAGTCATTAAAGGTTTTATTTCCCAGGCATACGCATAATTATTGCCGTGACAAAGCTTATCTCGATCAATGGTCTAAATATTTTATCTTTGGCATCGGCAGCCCCTCATCACTCGGGTTCGGTTAACTGGTACGCGTTCATTTATAAAACAGACATCGATGTGCTGACTTTAATGAATTGGTTGCATTGACTAATGCGCAGTGAAAAGGATTAAAGTTAAGAATTATGCAGACTATTTGAAAATCATACGAGGTTTGCTGTAGTACCAAACTTACATGATACTATTATTTGAAGGAGAGGTGAGCAATATGTTGTTTTAAATTATTGTTGACGGAAAGGATAACTGGATCAATTAACATTGCCATTGGCATCATAACCGATGTCATGAAAAATGATGCAAGATATGTTAAATTTAGTCTAAGTGATAATTGTAAGGATATATAAGATATCCCGAGGCAACGTAATAGCGCTGAGTAGTCGAGTTGGTGACCGCTCAGTGAACATCGATGGGTTGCGTCGTTCGACTCCGAAGGCTTCTACTTTCTGTAACCACAGAATCTATTGATTCTCGAATTCTGGATGAGAATTTCGGGCTGTTTTGTTGATACTACACTCGATCGTAGCCAAAAGGCCGAGAGGCGATCTAAATTTTTTTCAGTAAAATATGGGTTATGTCCAGCTGGAGTAGTGTAACTACTACGTAACTTATCGCTCTTCCCAGTGATCATCGATTGACGACCAATCGGCGCTGCTATTTGTAACAGGATATATCGCAGTCTCATAGGATGAAAACAGGAAAAATCTGTCAGCCGATGAGTCATTTTTGGAAGTATTTAAAGAATCGTGCGCGGACAGAGGGTGGGGTTTGGTCAAACAAAATCAATTTAAAATATAGATAGAAACGGGTGCGTTAAATAGTTTTTTCCTCTTAAGATTCACTTTAAAACAGGAAACAATAATGATCAGAATGTGAATTACGAAAATTAGACTAAACTTCGGGACGAGTTCAAATCAGGCAATTAAGCAATAAAGTAGCCGCCTTTTGGTAAATCCATACTTCTCTCCATTCTGTTCCATTTTTTTGTATAAAAGAGAGGTAGCATTTACCAATATAATTGATGTTAAGTTATTTGAACAATATTTTTGTTGATAAAATTGAAAAATGTTTACCAAAGTTGAAGTAGTCATGGATATACGGTTTGTTTACACCATTTTCCGCCCAAAATGGCCGACTATCCGCTGATGACATTCAAATCTTCCGATATTGAATTTATTATAAAAAGTAAATTTTTGAAAGATTTTTAACTGTTAAGAATAATCAAATCTCAGTAAACGATGCACATATTCAACTCTTGAATCTGAATGAATATTCTCACATCCTTAAAATGTAGAATCTAAATAAATAGCAATTTACTTATAAAGTCAACGTCTGAATAGTGGAATGTCATTATCGGAAAGTCGGCAATTTTGGAAGGAAAATGGAGTTATATGTCACAGCTAAATAATTGTTATAATAAATCAAAATATGTAAATATCGCAAATTTTTGACCATTTTTCATCAAAATTTACAAATTTTCACTTCACTCCAAAATTTTTCAGAACCTCTAATCATGAAAACCTATCAAAATGAAATCATGGATCAAGCAAAGTTATCAAACATTAATTGACATATAGGTAGCTCTGTAAAAACAGAAGTGAGAGCTACAGTATTGGACGCGTACTAAAACAAAGGGCATGCCACAATCTACAATAAATATATGATTCCGAATGACAGCCTAAGATAGCTCGTCGTAAATAAACTATGTTATTCTGTGTCTGTAATAGCTAAATCCTATTGATGAAATCAGCCAACAGTGAACAATATTGCAAGAAATCTAAAAATGAAAACAGTTTGATATTCGCTTCAAATTATTTAAAAAACGGAATATTAATCAATCATTATTTTCTATTTTACTCACCTTCTTTGTAATTATTAATTTTGTGCATCCTTTTTTTGAAAGAGTGCTTTCTTAATTTGCATTCTAGATGGTTTGGAGAAATTCGAATTGAACTCAAAATTGTGATATATAATTAGTTTAATGCTAAAAATACCGCACATGCATGTAAATTTGATATTGAAGACTGACACGTATGCCTCATTAAACTGTTTAATTTTTCAAATTTATTACACGTATAGATGCATTTGATAAACATGTTTCATAGGATGTTCGTGAACGTGTTATTTATCATCATATTACACAATTCCTGGCCAAATTTACCTTAGGATAGTTTAAAAAGTCCGATTTTCGCTCATAACCACCTTTGTTTCATTTGTTTTACATTTGACCTCACTTAAAGGCCGTAGTTTTTACACTCATATACAACCAACTCCGGTTGAGTGCGCATCGGATAAGCGCACACTCCTGATAACTGCATCCAAAATTTTTGCCCGTTTCAATATAACTCTGTAAATGTAATCCTGATATATTCACACTCCAGTTAAGTGCACGTTTTTTCACGGTCCCGAGGCTGTGTACTTCATCGGAATAGGCTGTGGATAACTGATGAGCATATAAATTTAATATTTACAGATCTCATTTTGTCTATTTGAAAATACTTATACAGCACCAAAACGGTTATTTGAAAGTTTAAAAATAAAAAGTATAATTTTCTAATGTACCAGATTTTGCATATATATTAAACATCCGAATGTATTTATTACGCATCATCAAAGAGCCATGGTTAATCCTAACATTATTTTGACATATTTAGACTATTTGTTAACATTTTATTTTATATCATAAATTATCGCAATCCTGCTTAAATAATAAAGTCAAAATAAACAGAAAATACCATTTATATGATCCTTAATAATAACCATAAATATTTGTGGTGCGCAATAAATACGTTCGGATATTTCATATTGAATTCAAATCACGGTACATTAAAAAAGCATACTTTTTTTATTTTGCAATTTTCAAACCACAAAATTGACAGTTAGGTGTAAAATTTAATCGTGCATCGAAAATGTATAAGTGTAAAATAAAAATGAATTTTAAAAAGTGGCATTAGGTTTAAAAATTATTTTAATAATAATGCTCCCTTTATAACGGCTGGGAAGCAAAGCGTGTTGATTCTCGAAATCCATCAAGTGAAAAATTGTTGTTATATCTGACTTGATGATGCGGTAATAGTAAATTGTAAAGATTTGGCATCGTAAATAGCCATATTAGACCATATTGTCCTGTTCCTGTTCGAATAAAGAAGCTGGATTGCATTCAGCCGTGGAGAATAGGATTTCAAAAAAAATAATTGGAGACACCTAAATTATATTACATGGCAGATCTCATTTGAATGATGGAGTCGAATATTAATTTTTAAAAATACCAGAGGGTTGCTTGAGAAATGGACTAGAGCTTGTTGAATAAATCCATATTTATGTATAATTGTTCAACCCCTGACATATTCGAGAAGAGCCACTTCGCTCTGAAACCCTTTCGCATATAATCTAAGTGGATTTAGCAACAAAATGAAATGGTTTTGTGAAGAAAAATATGGTTCCACCATTCAAATTGACCCTGAAAATTAAGAGAATCAACGTGTCATTAAGTAGTTTTTTCGCCAAATCCTCCACGGCTAAATCCAACCATCCTAATGTTATCGACAGAAGTCGATAACAAAGTCTAGTGTGGGTCTTTACGATTATCACACATTAGAATCAACTATGGCAATTTAATCAAGACAAATATTTAAAAAGATTGTACTTGATGGATCATTGAATGGACACGCCTTGTTTCCTAAGCATTACAGACAGAAAATTTTATTTTATCAAGAAAATTTGTGAAACCTAATGCATCGATTTTGAATTCATTTTGTTCAAAAATAATCAATCTATTTATTGAGTCTTATGTTTGGTCATATAAAAAGTGTCAAACCCTCCTCCCCCCCTTGCTCGATTAAATTATAGATAACAGTGGTATACTTTGAAAAAATGATATTATTTTTAGTTGAGTATTTGGGTTTATTTTCAGGCGAGTACGGAAATGATATATACAGAAAAGTTAACTGTAAAAGCAGAACGAATTATACTATTGTTAATCTAGGCTAGTTTTAAATCTAATATCTGTACGAATCCCGTTTGAAAGGTCCATCAATTGGAACTCCAATATACTCTGCTTGTACTGGAGTTAGTTTGGTCAATTTCCCACCAAGAGCAGTAAGATGGGCATGGGCAATTTGTTCATCAAGCTATCATAAGGTAAATATTAAACCTTTATGGGCATGTTATAAATTTTGGCCTCATATTTAGTCGACAAACACGTGTAGAGATCGATGGCCGCTAAGAACATATTTGAAAAAGTTCCACTCATTACGAAACTTGGGTGACCTTCTGCACAACTTAGGTTAACCAATCTTCCTTCAGCAAGAAGTATCACTGATTTTCCGCTGCCAAAAGTAAATTTGTCCAATTGAGGTTTGATGGGGAGACGCGAAACAGCGTTTTTGAAAATCCATTCGGCGTCGACCTCCATATCAAAGTGTCCAATATTTCCTAGAATGGCATTATCCTTCATTTTAGAGATTTGCTCGCCGGTCACTATATGAATGTTGCCAGTAGCAGTGAGAACGATATCAGCTTCAGCGATGACGTCATCCAAGAGAGCTACTTGATATCCTTCCATTGCAGCCTGCAAGGCATTGATAGGGTCGATTTCGGTGACAATCACACGAGCGCCATATCCACGAAGTGATTGAGAAACACCTTTACCAACGTCACCATATCCACACACCACACAAACTTTTCCTGCAATTTGCACGTTGGTGGCTCTTTTGATTCCATCGGCTGATGATTCACGAGTTCCGTAAATGTTATCGAATTTGGACTTGGTGGCTGAATGGTTGCAATTGAACACCGGAACCTTAAGTTCACCCTTATTGAACAATTTGTAGAGCTTGGTAACTCCGACAGTTGTCTGCTCCACGATACCCTTAAGGCCTTTCAGCAATTCAGGGTATTTCTCATGCAGACGCGCGGTAACAAAACCGCCATCATCGATCAACAAATTCAAAGGTCCGTCCTTGAATTTCAAGGTTTGTTCCTGGCACCACTCGAATTCTTCCTGTGTCTCTCCTTTCCAGGCAAAAACTGAAACTCCAGCCTTCGCAACAGCTGCAGCCGCATAATCATTTGTAGTTAAAGCGTCACATGAACTCCATCTTACCTTAATAAGTAAATCTACAAACCTCAGCTCCGCATTCAACGAGGGTTTCTATTAATACTGCAGTTTCGAACGTCATATGAACGCATCCAGCTATTCTGGCTCCCTTCAACACCTTATCCTTGGAATATTTTTTCCTCAGATCCATCAGGCCCTTCATTTCTTTTTCGTGCATTTGGAGTAAGATGCGACCGGCTTCTGCCTTGGAGATATCAGCTTATATTTATAATGAAACATACCCACTTTGTAGTCACCCATCCAACTCTCGAAACGAAAAATTAATCGTTTGAATCGCCTTAATATAGGTTTCGATCATGTAATTGTATGATTAATATCCTCATACGTTCAGTTGTAGTTATTACACTGTTTCTAGGGGTCTTTATACAATAAAAACCCTGTATGAATGATTGATAGTTTGTTAAAATCCTAATATTAACATCTTAGAATGGGCGCGGTCAACAAGGGATTTTCAATGAATTATCCCGATGAAAGGTTTGATATCATATATCATATACACCACTAATAGTATCTACTGTAATAGTGCATTTCTTCATTTCGGAATCGCTCGGAATTTAAACGCAATTCGGGAATTTGTTAAAGTTTTCCAGTCACGATTCAGACCGAATTTTGGATACAGAGATAATAATAGGAAGTTATAATGGGTATCCACGCAAATTAGTAGCAAGACATAAACGTAAGTCGTAATGCGAATCAAGCCCATTTTAACACATATTTATTAGTATACAACCCCAAGAGTTCTTTGAAAAATCCTGGAAACCTTTTTGAAATGTACAAAATTTGTATTATATTGCAAGATTTGGATTCATTTCTGCAAAGTAAATTCCAGGCAAAATAATGCGGCTGCTATTTGAGAATATATGAACTTTTATGTTGTATCGAGGTTCAAAACCAGCGTTTTATAGTGTATCGAGTTAAAATCATAGCTGGTGATTAAGGGGTTGATTCGAACGGATGGACTCATTTATTCCAAAAAATGTTCGAAATTAAGTACCGTAATCCTCGAAAAGCATGACGTTTTGTTTACGCCAGATATGATTGTTGGCATACGTATTTCATTCATTTAAAAAAAATTGATACAACACGTGCCATTTATCAGTTCTTAGTCGATGATTGAATCATGAAACACCCTTTACCATAATTTTTTGTTGACGATTTACGATAAGTTTGACTACAAATTATTAGTTAGACATTAGACCTCGTAGTATCCCAAAGTTCTCATTTCAAAGATGTTACTTCTTAGAATATTTAAAAGTTCTTGTGGGGACGTCCAAAATTTCCAAAATAAAGTTTTCACAGAATAAATTTACTCAGAATCATCTATATAGTTTCAAGCCTTGTTGAAATGGATAAAAATCATGCAGATTCTCAGATACCCCCTCCCCCAGAGGTAGTTTCAGGATTTATTTTGAGGGAATCAGTTTTTAATAACCTATATGATATCCTGGCCATTAAATATCCTCAGATCAGAGTTAAATGGTTTTAAATTTATAAAAGTGAAGTTATATGATTTGATAACGATTAATATGGCAAAGTATAGAAGAAACAATAATTTTCCCCTGATTTTCAATCAAATTCATGACATAGAACTTTTGAAATTTCATACACTTATGATAGAAGTATCTTAAATTGCCGAGTCCAATCAATCATAGTGGATCTCGGGGAATTTTATTCTCTGAAATAATACCTTTTTGTTTTCTTCAACTTCATAAATGGCCCTTTAGTTTTAGTGTATTTTAGCCGAGGCCCTCTTATTAGCTACAAAAATCTTCGGAACTTTTTAGTATCTGTTTCCTGGATTTTTTCGAAAAGATTTATCACCCTATTTTAGGTCATTAGAATTATTTATTAATATTTGAATTTCGGTTAATTACTATATTTTAAAACATTGGGAATTTTCGCATGTCCCGATACTAAAATTGAATTTAAGAATGTTAATTTTATTCTTGAAATATTTATGTAGCATGATTTGAATTTTCCTGAAGATACCAGTGATGGTTCTCATATCGTTCGGTAAATTTGCTCCAGTTAAACATAATTTTAGAATTAAGACTCGACTTATATCGTTCCACTACATAGGGTAAGTTGAAACTACTTTACATATCTAGAAATGTATAAAAACCAAAAAATGGGATTATAATCACGGTATATCAACTATTTCATAGATATGTGATTTTTGACAGTAAAGTGTTGATAGATAATACTGGGAATATTGACCGGCTCATACCTTAATAATGTCACAATGTTATCGGTAATATTTAACTTTTTGATAACACATTATATTGTCAAGATTATCAAAATCATTCATTACCTCAACACATAAATCCATACCGATTTCTTTCAATAGAAAATTATAATACTAAAAAACTCATTTCGGTTGCTACCTTCGACCAAATATAATAGTATAGGAAAATATTGATTTTCAACCAGTTAGAAGCCCCATGAAGTTTTATCACGTTAAGTAATCTAGACCCACATTTGCAATCGGTATTATATTTGATATTTTGATTTGCTAAGATACAAAGCATGATTATTTGACACATTCTATATTTCATTTTTTTGATTAAATACAGTCTCGGAATATATATGTATTTAGCGATTTAATTCTAAATATTCCAGCGTTCAAACTAATAAAAAAAATGTTTTAATTTATCACGGAATATATATTGATTTTAGCCATCGTTTAAGGTTTGTTAGCTCTCCCTCACATTCGAAGGAACCGCAAATTTCGCAGCAAAAATACCTATTTAGAAACCATAACAAAAGATAAAGTTGCCATAAACTTGATAATTATTCTTTTAGAAATCTTTTCGCGGCTCAGTTGGAAAACACTAGATTACAATGTTCGGAGATTTTCATGACACTCACGCTCAAAATTTCAAGAAACCGCATTTGCCTGGGTATAATATTTTATAAAAAATATGTATGATGTACTACGTTCATATAACCCATCTCTTGCCCCATTATTTCATTTAGACAAAATGTTTTTTTTGGTAGTTAGCGAAATAAAGGTGTTTAAAAAGGGACCAGACCCTTTGATATTAATAATATTTTTTTATATTTTATAATTAGGCCTATGGCCATATATTACATTATTTATTTTTTCGAATTTGATACAAAAACCCATTAACCGCCTGAGTCGTTAACAATATAATTTTCATTATTTCCATGCGTAATCGAAATTTCGTTCTTGAATATTTAAAGCCAATATTTATTAAAACGGGGTTTAACCAAAAAGCATCCCAGGATAATGTTTTCGCAATTGAAGAGGAATGGGTCTTCAAAATAAACAATAATATCGGTATTGTTCCAGCGTTTTTATGCAGGCAAAACTTGTCAGTCAATCACCTCTCCGGACACCAGTATTCAAGCAACAGTTTGACATTACAATAAGATGGGTCCTTTTAATATCAAATGAATCTCTTTATTTTGCAAGGTTAGACATTATCAACTTTTTTTGTCCAATATAAATCCGAATGTCTTTGAATAATTGGAAATATTTAAGGGATGTTATTAATTTTGTCAAACAAACAGTTCTTATTGACACTATTAAGAGAGATGCTACAAACTTGTATACTATGGCAGAGTATGAATATGATATCGGGTTGGCAATCAAAATCGCTTGTTTTTAAACATTACAGCCCGAATAAGTCAATTTATTATTCTTTCGGCCGGCAGGACGAGATTCTTTGAGGTACTGTTACAGGAAAATTTAAAAATTGTTTAAAATGGGGTGCATAATTTTGTCTACATCGCCACAGAGTGTAAAAGTGATTTTCAAATCTGGAAAATTTGCTATTCAAAGCTGACTGTGTGAGAAATCTTAATCAAGTTTAAAAAAAATTAAAATTGCTTTAATACATCGTTTCTGATGAAACTCTATTAATTATTTTAAGGATTGAGGTCCTCGGCAGGGGGAAAATATAGGAAGAACCTTCAATTTTCAGCATAAAATAATTAATTGAATTGTGAAAAACATCGGATTGTAGCGTTACCATAAAATCACGAGAGGGCAGAGGAATTTAAGTCAAGTCAACATCCGAAATATCGTCGTTGATTATGGAAATGATGAACTATAACTTCCTAAATGTTTCTTGGATGTCTAGAATCTTTAACTTTAAATGTAGACGTTATTACAATCTGGATGTAATTTGAAAGGCTCGGATTTAAATTAAAATTGTCCACCAAATACGCATACGCCGAGAAGATCCAGATGTCAAAGATGGATAGACGGCATGCTCAGGCTGGTACAGTTCTGTACCGTTCAACAGAAACGAAATTTATCTTCATTGGTGAATCACTATTTCCCTATACAGGATGCGTTAACATTAGTCTTTACCAAGGGGCACAACATCCAATCCTGTCATTTACCATCTATGTGCCCAAATTTTACCATTATTGTGGCCATCAATTAATTAAATATGGTTTAATGTGAAGCATTTTTGGCCACTGTATATAGCCCTAATTTCAAGGGTTTCTGGCAAAAGTTTATAACCTATTAGAGGTGGCGACTATGCTGTCGTAATGGACGGTGCCAAATTCATCACGAGAATCAAGATTTTTATGAGTCATTTTAAAAAGTTAAGTACATACAATAATCCTGCACTTTAACGAATCCACGCTCGGAGGGTTTATCAAAGTAAAAAAAATTAGAGGAATCGATATGGCACAAATAATTCGATAAATGACATTACTCAGAGGATGGTCTCATCTTGCACCAAATATACATGGAAAATCTCTGCATTATTTCCCCTATCCACAGATTTTTCCAGAAATCCTTTACCTTGGACTATATCACGAGATTTTAGTATAACTAGTTGTGGTATTAGTGTATCTTGTTTCAAACATATTGCATCTTTTCCATTCCCAAATGTTAGATTTTCCGACAGGTGCATTCAAATGTTCCGAGATGTGATTATAATAAAATGTGAATTGAAATGTATCTTATATATTTTAGACCTCTGAAAATGTGCAGTTAGATGAAGGATCTTGAAATGCACATTTGCTTATTGAGATTGAATTGAGGCTCAAAAATTTTCTTAAAAATCCATCGTTTACATTTATAATAATAACGGACATTTCTGACAGGAAATAAAGTATTCAATTTATTTGATAAAGTGGCGAAGTCATTCTCAGGGTTGAAGTGAATTATTTAGTGGCCGAGTTTCACTAACTCTTTTGAAAGATAAATTGTTGGTTCTTCCTAATCTTTTTCCTGGACATGAATTGAAAGCCTCATAATAAGTAGTTGAATTCCCAAGAAATGACGCCTTGTACCAACTTAAATTTTTTATATTTGAGTATCGGTCGTCAAATAATATTGCTTTAAACAATTATCTGATTTTGTCATTAAGTTCACGTTTTGGTCTTAAAGGATCATTGTTTTGATCTCCAAGCTTTAGAATTCGGATTGCGAAATCGGGTAATTCAAAAATACACAATTCTTTGAAGAGGCTACGCGATGCCATAATCATTAGGCGGAAACATTTCATGTATGTTAATAATTATTGACAGATGATGGGGACTAAATGTTTCTGTGGCTGGACTTAGTCAAAGAAAATGGTAGGTGATAACACAATAGCCGTTCAACATAAAAACATCACAAACAATCAAGGAATGTTATTATCTAAGCACTCACAATCATAACAATTATTCACTCCCATGGATATAATCCCAAATGAAAAATTGATTGGTATCCAGATAAAACGTGTATATACACGAATAAACTAAAAACATAAATGTCTTAATCTAATTAATCGCAAACCGAACTATGGGATGCAGGACTTAATTAAATAATAACCATCATTAATCTTAGATTGTTAAGTAGGGTATGACCCCGGGATATCATTAATATCACCCCAAAAATTTTAACATATATCTTTGAAAATCGATTAACTACCGGATGATAAATGAAAAAGGACCCAAAATATAATTATCACAACCGTACATTTTTGGTCTCATTCTCTCACGAGATTTATTCAACCAGGATCCAATATTTGGATAGCTGAAATAGGATATATTTATTACTGATTATTATCATCATAATAACCATCATTAATAGGGTTAGGCAAGTATTAAGGCGTTGTTAACAGTAAAATCGTTTATCCTAAACTTCACTCATTATTTATCCACCAAAATAATGTACTAAAAAGTATTCTGATATAGTTTAGTCTTTATTATGTTTGTAAACTATGAAAATTTATGTTTTACTTTACTATGTGAAGCGGCGCGTATTATTTGGTGGAAATTTTAAGTTAACAATTCATATAGGTGATTTTCGGTTCCAAGATCTAACAGATAATTAGGGGTATTAGAAGCATGGGCAGGATTATGGAGTTACCCTCAATTAAAAATTATATGGGCACAGCAAAATAATAAACGCTGATTAATTTTGTTCCTACCATTATCGATAAGGTATATATTAAAAATTTTAAAATTATTTGTTTTTTCCATGATCTAATACAATCCGAATAAACATTCATCGCATTAAACCCACTAGTTTCGAATCTGTAATACTTTTTAGTAAACATTACCCTTTAAAGATTTTGTTTGGGATCCATATTAAATAGTGGCTACTAACGGATTGTTGGGCCAATTATAATCCCTCAAATTAACTTCTAAAAAATGTTACCTAATAATAAAAACAACCTCACATTCATGTGATAATTTTGTTACATTTTCACTCTTTGGGTCAAGACTACAATCTGGCAGATGGCATTTCATTTGACAATCAATATCACTGAACAATATGTAAACCTAAAAAGGCATCTTCTTTATTTTCCACTAGAACTATTCATTCTTCTTAAACTAATATGAATGCTGATGGGTTTTCATTTCGAATAAATATTTTCTTGTAATTAGAAATCGAAACAAAGTCTTAATGATAAATGCGTCTTCACATGGTGCCATTATTCTTACTCTGAAAAAGAATGACGAAATCGATAATTTTTTATGATTAAAGATGAGCATAAAACACTCAAGATAAATAGTTTTCGGACGCATATTATAAAGGTTCTAATGAAATATTTCTACTCTTTGATATCTCTCATATTTTGATGGATGTAACCTTCATTAGACACGAAAATAACAATGGATTATATCATCTGATTTTATGGTAATATTTGTGATGTAATAAAGCTGTTCATGAGTCATCCTAAATCAAAAATGCATGATAAATTTCCGGATGCAATATAAAACAGTTTTATACTTATAGTGAGAGGAAATATGTATAAACATATCTATGAGGGCCTTTGTCTTAATATAAACATATATATCTAAAAATAGAATCTGAATTATTGTCTGGAAACGCGATTGTTTTTTAATTTCAGACATTGAAAACAGTACGACATTGCCCCATTGATCAATTTCAAAAGTATTTCCCTGTGTTATCATACCAAATTCATAAACAAGATTCTTGATATCGAAATAAACAGTCCTAACGCGCAGGTTGGATACTGAAACATCTTGTATCATATTATGTGTTTGGAATAGTGCTCATATTTCCAAAATACCAAGAAAAATGCCTGACTTCTCAGTGAAAAGAACTTTCTTTGTTTTAACCTAAGTTTATAAGTCTTTTTTGTTTGATATTCGATATAAATTGTCACAACCACGACATAGATTTAATAATTAATTTCCCCCATTTTGTAAATAAGCCATCGAAGTTCCTTTTCTCTTTATACTATGAAATTTAATCAGTAATGATGATTTACACATTCTCATTTGTTCTTAAAATAAATTGTACCCATCAAATGAACACGTTTCAAAGTTGTTTCTTTAAATAATGTTATTCCTATTGATATCAATTGTGAAAATTAAAACAATCCTTGTATCAATCTATTTCTGAAATCACATATTAGTGTATTATATATCCATAAAATTTCAAAAGATTAATATGCAACATAAAGGTGGTTTTTCTTCATTTGTAATGGCTTTTTATGTAGTAAATTACTCTGAAACAATGATATGAGTATTAGGAGATCAAATTAAGTTAATCCCAACTAAAATTACTGTGCTAAAAGAGTTTATAAAGTTAAAATTCATATGGTATTTTTGGCCTATTTATCTTTGTTTTATCCACTTAAAATTGATGGAGATTATACAATATAAATCCCTTTCTTTGGTTTATATTTTATGACTACATCCAACCATTATTTATAATAAAATACGGCTGACTGTATATCATTTAATTTTTTAAATGACTATAATAAACTGGTTTATTAACAGAATTTAAACAAAGGCATCATGATACATGGTAATGTTTCAGGCTGACCCTGTTGGATAAAAAGCAAAGGTTCAAAATTATACGTGCACAAAACAGTTATAATCTTAAATTGAACGAATGTCGTAAATTTACTTATCTCAAAAAATAAATATATTGACTATTTTTGATCGGTTTCCGACATGGAATTATGAGTTACATCAAAATCTTGCAACGAAATACATAATTTTACCGATATCATATTTTAATATAAGACGTAGTATAGAAATATTATTAAACATTTTTATTTATCCATTAGTCTCAAATAGACTAAATAATTTGATATTAAGCCATTCTCCATCCGAAATGGCCGACTTCCCGACGATGACATTCATAGGTTTCTACAATGAATTTATTTCTCAAAAGTAAATTTTAGAAAGATTCTTTTCTGTTATTCAAAATAAAATCTCAGTAAACGACATTACATATTGCAACTTTGAATCTAAAGGGATATTCTCACAACCCTATATGGTAGAAGATATATAAATAACAATTTACTTATAAATATAACATTGGAACCTTTGAATGTCGTCATCGGAAAGTCATCCATTTTTGACGGAAAAGGGTCCATTTTAGAAATTTAACATTAGATATTTAAATGTGAATCTAGTCAGGGACCATTTTGTTTGTCTACTCTCAAAAACACACGATGAAGTATTTTAGATACAACTTATGTATCGATAAGAAAAATATTTTAAAATATCAATATTCTTAAATAACCATGAAAATATATTCACACGTTTTAAGAAATCAGAAAACGGACAAAAAATTTTTTTGAAATATGATCTTGATAATATTCGCAAGTAATTTCGGCACTAGCTCGTAATTGTGCCTTTTTTCCATCTGCATAGAGTTCAATTTAACCAGAAATAAATCACAGAATTCAATTCAAAACTTGTATGTCCAATAAAAATCTTTTGGAATAATTAGAAACTGCATAAATTTAGTTACCACAACATTACTTTTGATTTTTGTGATTGTGACGTCATGAAAAGAGATGTTGAACCAATCTCAAAAACATATTTGTTCGATTTGGACTTCTAAATAGCGAACTCAAAGTATCTAGATCATGCATGGTTCTCTTACCACTGATGGTTATTTTGTTTGATTCAGCGAGGCTAAACCCTTAAATATTGCATCAAAAAATGGAATTCGATGTCAATAACGATTTGATTATAACTTCACATGATTTAAGGCGGATAGACTAAACTTTATGATGAGTAATTCTGATAAAGTTATCATGATAAAATTTAGAAATTTAAAAAAACATAATATATTGACATATCACCATTATTTAACAAAGTCCGTGAATCGTGATCTGATAAATCAAATTTTAATCTGTTGAAATTTTTTCCGTTGATTTTCGATTTTAATGCCTCTAATATCAATATATATGGAAAAATTTTATTTTCAATAAAATTATGATTTTAAGACCGCTTTTAATATTTTAAAGTATTAACGATCTTTCACGCTTAAGAGATATTATTTAGACAATTTTCTAACAATAGATATGCCTTCCAATTGTGATTTCGACAGTCTGGATATCTTAGGTTTTACGGTCAAAATTGTCTGCAACTCCTTTTTATGGATCGTAACCGGGATCTGCCTCTATTTTATGGCAATGGATGAAAATTTCAAGAAACGAGTACCGAATATTATTGTCACGAATCTACTCCTTTCCGACTCATTAAGCGCCTTGCTTGGCTCTGTATACCGTGAATATTTATTTCAATGCGATATTAAGCCATACATAGAATGTACAATCGTCATTTTTTTCACTCGTACCTTTGGTTACGTTTCGATGGCGTTCCTGATTTTGCTCACGATCGAAAGATATGTAAAATTTACCCAATCTTCTTACACATACAACGTTTTATTTAGCAAAAATCGGATAAGGATCGCCATATTCGGTATTTGGGTGGGGTTCATTATATTCTCGATTTTTACCACGCCATACTGGATATATTTACTAATCCCGAAGATCAGAGATTCGTCTGTTCCTGTTTGTGTGTACTCAAATGTCATGGAACCTTTGACAGCTTTTATTACCATTTTTTTGAGCCAATTTATGTCAATGGTAATTCTCGTGTGTATAAACGTGGTTCTGGTTGTCAAAATAAAGAGGGCCATAAACAAAGCTGCTGCAAGGCTTGAAGTAACCCAGGAACAAGTGTATCTTAATGCTAGAATCATAAAAAAAGTTGAGTTCAATGTATTTGTCATTTCATTCGTACTGACCTGCATGAATTTAATCATTTTTGGGTTCTCAATCATAGATTTGATCGAATTAAGCAATGGTTTAAAGATATCCATCATAGAAATACCTCACGTTACATTCAAAGTATTTGAGTTTTTCGTAACTGTTTATCCTTTCGGCGAGTCGATGATCTGTTTCGTCATGAATGCGGATATTGTCAGTCTTATGAGAAGAAAAATTCATAGAATTTTGCAAGATTTCCAAATCTGAAACCAATGCCAAATTAATTTTACTATCATATTATGTATTTCGAACTTTTAGATGTTGAAAACTAACTTTTTGTCTGATTATAAATAAAAACCAACGACATACAGTGGTATTTCGTTTAACGAATCTCTCAGATGACGAAAATCGCGCCAAAAGAATATTTTTGTTACCTGGGTAAAAAATCGAATTTTGACGCGAAACCATTATTCTAACCTATTTTTAAAAGCGAATAAGATAGGGTTCTACCTCATTTTTCACATTTTAAAAACTTTAGTGTTTACTATTATTGAATAAGTTTGTGTGGGTTTATAGTCATTAATATTTTCTGTGGAAGTACAACCAACTCTTGATATAAAGTCTTAAATTACCGTCTAGCGTGGGTCAGCCTGTCAAAATTAATCATATAACAGCTGACAAACACACTGGCTGTTTAAATTATAACGTAACAAATTATGCACCAGCAAAATCCATTATACCACATTTGCGCAAATTGTTATAAATGAAAATTTGTACATTGGAAAGTTATAACTGGAAATATAACCTGATAAATGAATCTGAATGATTTAAAATCTGTCATTATTTTGCCCCATTAACGCATAAATTAATCAAAATCTGAGGTCATTTTTCTTCTCTTTTTTTACATGCGTTTACTTGGAAAAATCTACTCTATTTTTGTTAAAAAAATTGATGTTTCTTGCTGAACTTTGAAATGATATAAATATCTCTTGAAAATCTACGACCACCATGTTTGAAAGGACCAAAAAATCGCTTAAATATTGTACGTTTGACACGATTAAATCTCAATATGAGTGTAAAATACGTTTATATTTTTAGAGAAGTCCGATCCTTTCAGAACATATTTCTGCGCAATCAATTTTTAAACACCCGATAATAAAGTCCAGCAATTAAATTCCTGCGAAGATCGGGTAACTAAATGTTTTACATTAGAACTTACCAGGCTGAAAAAATTGCTTTCTTAAGACATATTAAAAAATTATTCTAAAAAATATAATTTCTTAACTGGCTCAATTTCTTTTTAGCCGACTTTTTCCTCCATGTGTGTCATCCCGTTTTTATTTTAATACCGTGCATTGTTGATAATCTTACTCAGTTACAAGATCTTGAAGAATTTTTTTAAAAGTTACTCCTCATAAAATTCTGGAAAATGTTTTTCACTATACAACCTTTGTTAAATTGACGATTTTATCCATCAATTATTATCTTCTGAGCTCATATTTCATATAAGTAAAATCAATGTAAAAATGGATTTTTTTACCCAAATCGTTATTAATACAAAATGTACCAATTGTAACTTCATGATTAGAGTCTTCGTCATATCCTTAACTGCGCAATCACATGTGGCCTGTACTTTATTCTTATGCTTTTCTAGTTCACAGAAAAGAAATTTCCGGTCAACTGCTATGGCGTAAAAATCATGAACGAAAACCGTCGACTTAAGTTTAGATACTAAACTGATATTAAAATATCTGAATTTCGTCATTATTCATGTTTTAGAGGTCATTGAAATCTAAGTATAACATATATATATAGCATTATAGGTTCTAACAGGGGCTTACTAGAATCCCATTTTGAGCCACATTCTGTGTATCTCTAAGCTAAAAACACATCGGAAATGTCAACAAAGATAAATATGAAGAAAAAATTGTAAAGATGGTCTTAATTTCTCATGCGTGAATGAGCACAGATTTTGAAAAAAATTGACATACCCTCGGAATTTCCGAAAATGAGTTTTTTCTCTGTTAGTTAAAAATTGATGAATAATAAACGCCAATTAATACTATTCGTTAATGTTATGAATATATCAGAGGCACCAAAACCGAAATATCTTACAGCTTGATGATATAAATTTATAGGAATTACAAAGGTAAGCCCGAAAACTATACAGAGCAACAATGGAGTAATAAGGGATCGTAATAACAAGTTATGAGCTCAAGAAACGTTTTTACCACTCTATAACAAAATGTTTTGAATAATGAAGGTAAAAACACTTGACGTTGATGCACATTACATTGAAAACAGTATGATTTTGATAAAATTGGTTAAATTGATACATTTTTCTACGTCTGAATTTTCACAATCATAAAAAATCAATCTGTTGAGTAGTTTATTAAAATAAAACCCATGCAAGACAACTACAGCTTTCGTTTATTCTGCTTCTCAGATAATTTTTGACAAAATATTTACTTAAAAATGCGGCCAGATATAAGGTCATGATCAACTTTAGGTTAAGTGAACAGTGTTAAACGCTCAAAAATACTTACTATCATTCCTTCTCAAGTGGGTGACTCAGTAACTGATCGACATTCATTATATCGACCCTCAAAACAGTATGAAGTTCATATCAAGACTTAAAATAGAACAAAATATTTAATATTCTGTCACAACTGCTATTATCTGATCCTGTAGAAATCCAAAAAATTGGCTATATTTGTCCACATAAAATTTATCTAGTATTCATAAATATAATTTGTTTCAAATCAAAGTGTTTTTTTGATTTTTCTCCAAACGAAATCATGAATTGTTACAATGTTTTTATTTATAATATATTATTTGGTTTATTGCACTTGTATCGGAATCGCTATATTACAAATATTTCATGAAAGATCTATGTTTATTACTTAAATGAATTACACCATTTTCCGTCCAAAATGGCCGAATTTCGAATGATGACATTCAAAGGCTCTGACTCTGAATTTATTATAAAAAGTCAATTTAAGAAAGATTCTATGCGATTAGGCAAAATCAAATCTCAGTAAACGACAGCACGTATTACACTCTTAAATCTGAATGAATAATCTCGCAACCCTAATTGGTAGAATCTATATAAATATATATTCACTTATAAATATAGAATCCGAACATTTGAATGTCATCATCGGAAAGTCTGCCATTCTGGACGGAAAATGGTGTTATTCAAACTTCTGAGCATGTCAAAAAAGATATTGAATGCAAATTCAAATAACCAAAACAGAACAGATTTTAGTACCATTCCTAATTAGTATAGTATTTCTGCTAGTTTATCTAATAACACACATTGATTACATATGATCAACTGAAAAACAATTTAAGCTTCAAACTTTCGATGTACACCCCAAAATCTGATGTTATATTCTATTTTGAAGTTTCATTAATGTATTTAAATAATGACTTAAATCTCAGAGGACAAGTTTACGTTTTATGGCGATTACGGATACATAAATTGATTAAAAATATTCCATGCCATAAAAAAGCAGAAATGTGCATACTACTGTTCATCATACTCTATCAATATTTAACTCGTCAAGCTTAGATTCTTTCAAAAATAGAAAAAAATTAAAGATTTTTAAGACAATAACCATCCTTTATCACCAAAAAACAATCGTCTTTTATCGCTCAACACTCTTATTATTTAATTAATGAGAATTTTATGTGCAAAACAATACCCTTCTGAAAATTATTTTCTTTTTTGTAAAGCCTTGTATATCAAAAAAATATAGTCAGAAATATAACGGCCAAAACTCAAATGGCTAACATATAATATCGATTTAGTAATATCCGTTATCGATCGATGTTTTTTTGAATTTACTTCTGCTTCCTTGCTTTTTTGTCAATCTTTTCGAACATTTTATGATGAGAATTGCTATTGGAATTATTAAAACTGATAAAATAGATAAATATATTTTTCTCCAAAATCTGACATGCTTCTGAATTTGTTTATCGTCTAAAATTAAAGAATCTAAATGAAATGACTTAAATACCAACATCCTGAATAATCCAGTTTTCAGAACCAGATTTAGTTTTTGAAATAGTCTCATATTCACAATCATCTTCCATATCGGTATCTTTGAGCGCCACAGGAGCTTTTCCAAAAGGTTTAGCACTGATTTTCACGAAATCTATCTCGAATTGTACATAATATTCAGGATATTTTTGTAATCGAAATCCGATTTGTTTTTTCTGGTAAACGATGCATTTTGATCTTTCTACCTTCCAGGTCGACGGATAATTAAAAGTTAAATAACCATCATAGTCATGATTATTATAGTACGTGAAGTTACAATGAGAAACGGTATAGTGATCCGTTAAATTCGTGACTCTGCATCTTATCCATATTTCTGCGATTTTGTCAGATAAATCGATGTTTAAATGGTCCTTATCTTCATTCATATAGATATCTTCAATTTTATATTCATCAAATGTCAGAGGATACCTGTTAAAAATGAACCCAATACTCATTTATGTCAGTCTTAGCCTCCATACCGATAGATACATCAAACTGTGTATCAGAACCGTTAAATTGAAAATACTGTTCGGAGAACCATCGTACCTTAACACAATCGGTTTTCAAAATCGAAAAAATCAGGGGAAATAATCTCCACATTTCGGCCTTCTCTTCGAAAGAATTACAAAATGTTTGTAATATTATTTTGAAAATATTCATTAATACAAACAATGACGCAACTATAATTTGTCTCTTCTCCTCCCCATATCCAGACAGCCTACCCTTCACTCTTAACTTTTTAAAACGAAATTAATTTGTCAAACCCTAGATTATTAAATGCTGGTATTTCCTAAATATTAATTCAATAGGTATGAGTAACAGAAAATATAGTTAACATTGTCTATTTTTCAGTCAAAAACAATTTTCCTTGATTTTTGACTATGATTAACATTTGATTTTCGTATTCATTTCATTTATCATACACAAAACAAAATATTTAAAATAATACTAACCTGAGAATGAAAGGTTAGAAAAAGAAATTATCGAGTTTCTTGAATAGAAGCCATCAAAAACCTTCACATAATTTGTACCTAGTTTGAATGCTGTTATAAAAGGATATATCTGCTCAATTGATGTTTCTACCAGGAAACAGCCAAAAATAAAAAGAGAGCTCACCCAAATAGATATAATCAGAAAAGACATACCAATCAGAGTAGATATGAAGAACTAAGTGCAAAACTCTGAAAGGCTACCGTTGGTTAATTCAATCTTGCCACTCATCCATTTCCATAAAAATGATCAAACACAGCACCTGCACTCAAAAAATTACAAATAAACGAAAAATTGACTCGACCAATAGAAGATATTTTCGGTGGCTACTGAAGCTGCAGGTTTTGGATTCGATGATGGAGTGTGGAATATATGAGTTTTAAACAATTTTAAATCTCTTAAATTATTCATTCTAAACTAAAGGCCACAAAACTGAATATATACATCGACTTAAGTTATATGAAATATTTATTAATATGCAAAAGGAACCTGAATCTAATGTTTCAGGTGATAATACTAAAAATAAATGATTTTAACAGTATTTAACCATATATATTTGTTAGCCCCGTGTCACTTCCAGTTTTTCCAAATTTTTGTCCTCTAATTTGTGAAAATTAAACAGAATTAACTGTACATTTTTGGATTCATTCTGAATTGTAAATCTTCTCCAATGTGATCAGCAAATAGCTGCCAATTAGTCTTTATAAAAAGATGAATGTGGCTTGTACTCTGTAATGAATGAATGAAAATTTGTGAATATTAAATAGTTATTTATTGTTCTCATTGAACTTGTCGTCAAATCAAATGTTTGGAAGTTTTGTAACCGGGTTTTTCACTTACGAAACCAAAAAACGAGTGTTTATCAAAAACACCTTTATTGGAATCGTGCGAAGATTAATCCAATTCTCGATTCTATTTTATATCATTCTGTAAGGGTTCCTTTTGACTAGTTACGTGCTAATCTTCAAGAAAGGTTATCAATCTACCTCATATGGGACACATTCGAACGTTATCAAGGTCAAGGGGGC
>JWZT01001101.1:39436-50665 GCA_000827895.1 Thelohanellus kitauei | reverse complement strand
TCACTCTTTTAGCATAAACGTCTGCACCGAAGCCAGATGGTGCAATTCCAGCTCACCATCAGTATACTACTGAGACATTTTGACAACAAAAGTCTGTATATATTAAATTATCCAAGCAATTGATTTGTTTTCTTTATAAATGTTGAAAAACAGTATTATGATGAATGTCATTTATTAAAAGACTAAATATTTTTGTTAAATGCTGCTATTTTAGGGTCATCGATTGTCTCAGAGACTTTAATCAGACTGCCGCACACAGTTGAATGTGTTCATCAACCCCTACTTCTCAAAATTCCGCACAAAGATAAATAATAGAGATTTAGCACGATGAATTTTGCTGTACATTCTACCATTCATTGACAGATTATATTTATTTATTTAATGCTGCTGCACAATATCTCAACAGATGTAAGATGCTGATATTTAAATTAAAGTTAACGATAAACAGCGATTAGTTTAATAAATATTCACGAAAATCTGAAAAAGTCCCCTGTCCTCCAAAATAACCATAACTGCACACTCCCACACGACCTAAAATCTATTCATATATCTTACGCGTTCATTTAAAAGTATGTTCTTTAACTAAACCAAAAGGTCAATCTATTAAGAGAAACTGTCAGCTGTATTAATATTTTATACCGGTAATTAATCGTCTTTATCAATATGTTCATGTTAATGCTCAAAGGTGATTGAAATTGAAGAGTAGTCGATTTTAATAATATTATAGACAGTTCTATAGGCAAAACAGAATCCCGTATATAGACACAACATTTTCACCCATAATAAATGCTCACAGAAAATTCAGAAAGTTAAGGTCATGCTCAAGATATCGTAAATCCTAATAATTCATCCAAAAATATGAGATCTGAAAATTCAACCAAAAATAAACTGTTTTGAGCACATATGATGTTTAAGAATCTAATATATAAGTAAGAATAAAAAACACCACGTATGAAAATTCATTCAAATATGGTTACTGTTGAAATAATCCCTAGCAAAATACAATTTTTGTTGAATATTAATTTTTTGAAATTGTAAAGATATTAACATTCATATAAAGCCAGTAATAGTTTAATATTTTAAGTATCAACAAGTCTCATTCTTAGGATATTTGTTAAGACTAAAAACAAACTTGACGTGCATCATGTTGCATTTCGAGTTTACAGCTAAAATTGTTTCATTCTGGATTTCAGAACTTTTTTAAGAGATAAATGTGATTAAAATTTCTGAACAACATATCGCTGCAATTCTCTAGATGTAAGTGTGACGTAGAGCTATTCAAAATTTTAAAATTTTTCTATGATTTTGGTTAAACATACTGAGATGGCTGACAAGTATAGTTAAAAAATATTCACATCGAACTTTAGAAAACAAGGTTTTTATTCACTTTAATTTTTCTTCTGATTAAATTCGTTCAGTGGCAAATACATCATTTGTAATTAAATTTTGCCAATTGGAAGATTCTATTTCGTCATGATCCGGTCGTCGCAGAATATCCAAAGTTAAAACTTCTCCAGTAAAATGTAAAACAGTTTAAATTTAAAAATTAACGAAAAAGTAAACTAAGGTTTGTAGTATAAAGCTAGTTCCGCTCCGGCTCTTCTACACCGAGAAGCTGGTCAACCTCTCGGCGCCGGGCGATTCAGCGCTCTAGGCCCGGTAGCGAGGACCTTGAAGCATGAATCCAGATGCCGTCGAAGCCTAGACCACGCCTTGTTTGACTTGTAGCTGTGGCAACGGTCGTGCCGTTGACCTGAGCCATGTAGCAGCTTTTCTGTCTCCATGGCTCTTGTAGCCAACTTTTCCTTCTGGGGAGATAGTACTGCCTCCCTATTTCCGCCTGTGGATCTCCAGGTTACGAGTCTTGTAAGGCATTTACTTGCCTAGTTGTGTACCACACAAGCTGGCCTTGACTGCCAAGGCGACCTAGTGATGGATGGCCTCTTGTTGGCCCGTGATCTCTGCACCTTCCATCTAAAGAGTATAAGACCACGTTGCATTCGCCTGCCTGTTATTTGGCATCTTGTTTACCCTTGCTAGCTTGACCTCTACATAACGGCTGGCGTTTCATCAGTTGTAAAGCCTGATGGGCACCTCGTTCAGTACTATGCACAGGTTGCGACAAAGGAGACTTGGAGGTGGCTGATGTGGGCCATTAGATTAAATTTGAAACAATAAAATTTCAAGTATATTTATATAGATTTCAAACCTTTGAAGGTAACTTTAAATTATATTTTTACCACTGCCATCATCCCAACTCCATCCTGTTGAGTAACTTTTATCAGAGTGGAAGCAAATTCTCCAAAACAACACCATCCTTCATCAACTCGGTCTATTTATTGATAAATACAAGAATAGCCTCAAGCAGTATTATGCAGGAAGACTGTCAAGGAAGAGTACGGGAGGCCCTCCAATATTCATCAATGTCACTTCAAAGACTTGAACTTTACATAAAATTTCTTAAAATCACATGTATTGAAGCTTACTTCGTTTGACATTTAATGTAGATGTTGAACTTTCATGATTTTGAAACCACTGGATTTTGGCGAAATTGAAGCTTCCCATTGCCGAAATTAAACTGCCGATGTTATGTCATGCGTAGATTTCGGTAAAATCGAATAACAAAACGGGTAAATTGAAAAACTATACACAATTAAAATTCAGCAAGCATAAATTAATGAATAATTTCATTATTCCAGTATAGAGGAATGAAAGTCTACATATTATGACACTCAGTATCTAAGCACTTTCAGAGACTTGTTGAGAATAATAGATACAGGTAATTTTTTCAATTTAAATGGCTCTGATTGAGTTCCAGGGTGATGAACATTTAGAATTTTTAATTTTCTTCAGTCGTTAATTTTGTTTTATTATTTGTACTACCCAGTTTATATGACTTAATTGACGCGCTCGGCATACAAATAATTTGAAATTGATCAACTTGGTTGAATTTGGTAACTTTTGGCTCTATGGATACCCTTATGTGTGTCGGATATACTGATATCCTGCGTTAACGTAACAGCGCTGCGTAGTCGGGTAGGTGACTGTTGGGTGAGCTTTGAGGGGTAGTAGGTTCGACTTTGGCAGGATCATCTTTCATGTTTACATGCATAAAGTGACGAAATTGAACCGAAATCCATTCAATCATCTACTTCGAGTAGGGAATCTTGACAACCTTAACCTATGGGTGATAATGCCAGTTTTCATTGCTTGAAAGACATCCAAAGTACTCTACAATTTCGAAACTATCAAACCAATTTATTTTCTCTACATAAATCACCATGAATTTCTAAAGGGCTATTCTTCTCGAAATCTTAAAATTACTCTTCAAAAATTTTAAATTTATTTTAATTCAAAAAAATGTCTGAAATTTGAAATGAAATTACGCGAAGTGTGTGCGAAAATCGGAAATTCCGAACAGAAAATTATTTATAAAAGAATGAATTTAAAATAACTTGAAATTTATGTAAATAATATGGAAAACCGAGAATCAATTAAAATAATAACGAATCACATAAACAGTCACTTCTTTTTTCGTTAATTTTGAAAAACCATTAATTATGGATAAATTACGGAAATATATTTTGTTAATAACCTATACAAGAGCATTAAAACCAATGTTAAACAAAAGCCCAAATCTGTATATAAAGCCAGAACAGGTCAAAAAGAAGATCAGTATAGGGTGTTAGTAAATAATGGGTGCTTCTCAAATTTAAAGTTATCATAATTACTCCTTTTCGATAGTCTCAATAACTAAGAGCCATGCCCATCTTGATTTTCAAAACAGTAGACATTTAATTCAAAAAATAAAATAGAATCAACCATTTAGAGCGGTGAAAGTATTCGAAGTTTTCAATTCTAATAAGTTATTAAAATTTGTGGAATTTGTAACGAAAGCAGAATTTCCAATTATCAGATTTAAAATGTTTAAAATGATGGGTTTTTTGCATATATTCAAAAAAACTAATTTTCAAAAATGTTTAATCATAACAAAATATTATATATAAGAACTGCAATTTTATCTGTATTTATATATTCCCAACATTTAATGAAACGTGAGGTTTGAGGAGTGTACCCACTGATATGTTATATTCTGAATTTTTCATGCCAAAACTTGGGACTTAAATTCAAAAAATACTAAACTGTATAATTATAGGTAACACTTGATTCCAGTCTAATATTACTGTTTTATTTTATCAAAGCCCCAAACTATTATTCACGATCACAAAAAAAAACTTGTTATTTCCCCGATTTTGATGAACACAATCACATCTAATACCACAAAAAAACTTTCAAAGCTTCAAACACGTATTTCATTGAATGACGTCATTCGCAGAGAAGGTTAAATTTAATTTGGGCTTGGGATATTCTAAGTTTTAAAAAACGCAAGGCTAGAAGTGCACAAATACCTACATCATTTCCGTCATGTGTCAAAGAAGTTTTCACCTTTATCTGGCAATCAACATTTAACAAAACAGAAAATAATGATGATTTTACGACATATCTTCCTCTATGATCATAAACTATGAATCGAAATTAATCAACCAACACTTCCGTGTTTGCCAGTATATCAGGGATTCGACTGAAAACCATCTATATTACAATAAATCAAGTTGTTTATTTTTGTATAGCTATTTCGATCAAAAAATTATTTTCATTAATATCATTATCGAAAATCAAAAGCATATCTAGAATATTTACTAAGTACTGCGCATATCCGATCAAGTTTTTCACGATTTGAATTTTTGATTCTGTTGCTTTTATCCATCCCTTCTTAGATTTTATGATGAGAATTGATTGCTATTGAAATTAGGAATAATGAAAAAAAGAAAAGAAATACTTTTTGTAAATTTGACATATTTCTGAAAGCATTTCTCGTCTAAAAATGATGAATCTAAATTTGTTGATTAACAACAGGTATTAATATAAATCCCTTTCTTGATAAAGATTTAGTGTGTGAAGGAGGTTCACGTTCATATTTAGTCTGATTTGGAGTTCCATTTTTTACCGATGAAGCGATTCCGGAATGATGAGCGGTAATTATCAAGAAATCTAGCATGAATAACACATTAAATTCAAAATATTTTATCACTCTAAATCCAAGTATTTTGTTCTCATGAATGATGGATCTTGATTTATTCACTCTCCTCTTGTAAGTGTAAATTAAAATATACCACCCATTATAGTCGTGGATATTGGAGCATTAAAGTTGAAGTGAAAAATGGTTTCATGGTCGGTTGAATTTTAGACTCTGCATCTTGTCCATATTTCTGTTATCTTGATTTACAAGTCGAGGTTCAAGGATCCTCCTTACAGGTGAATTAAATTTTGTCAATTGTCGAGTGATCAAAAAATAAAGGGGTCATAATATTTATATACTTAAAAACTCAATATGTCCGTCTTAACTTCCAAATCTATAATTACCTCGCACTCGTTTCAGAGCTGTTAAAGTATAGATACTTTTCAGAGAACCAGCCTTCATTAAATCATTCGGCCTGTAAAATCGAAGCGAGCTGAGGAAATATCATCAAAATGTTAGCTTTCATTTCAAAAAAGTCCTAAAATTTTTGTATTCTAATTATACACAATTTTTCATCAAAAATATCTGTGTGTTTAAATCAACATGTCCATTGTTTTGAGATTTGACAATTTTTGCCTTTATTTATCATAAGTTTTAATTACAAATTTACATTAAATTTAAATCATATCTGAAAAACCACTCAAGTGGGAAGAGGATGCAAAAAACTTGGCCTTGATTTCAAAAAAAGGTGATATCATATTTTGAGGAACACCCAGAAAAATACATTATTTAGTCGGCCAACCAATAATCGTTAAAGTACCCAATCGAAGAACAATCTATTTCAAAATGTCAAAGGGGTGGCAAAGTTATATTTTTTCATTTAAGGAGGGGCTAGACAAAAATTCAAACTAAACGCATGATTAATATTGAATACTACATCCATGTTGATCTAAATTATGTCATTGGCGAAATAATATTAAAACCAAATGAAGAATTCAACCTAAGACACTCAAGATTCGCCATATTCTTAGTTTTGAAAAATCTGGGCATAACCGACAAACTTGTAGCTTTAGTTACCATAGCTAGAAACACTCTGTAAGATGTAGAAGCTAGATTTGAATACGCACAATTATATTTTAAATTTAAATGTTTCGCATTTATAAAGTATTCTGTTTTCTAAATCATATCTAATTTACATTAACGAAGCTGGGTTAATTTCCATATAAGGAGAATTTTGGGGAAAAGCCTTAGGCCTTGATATCTTCGATGGAAATACTCTATTATCAAACATCTCTGAAGGCTCGACTCAGAGCTCTGTAACCGATCGTGCGGACTGGCTCCCAATTCTACAGGCTCAGTCAAGAGCACTACAGAGACAATATTTTTCTTAATTTTATTTTTTAAAAAAGTTGGGACATCTTGATTGAAAACCTGGACATTTTGATTGAAACAATTGAGTCATGCGCAAATACAGACAATTTGAACGAAAATTGTTTTTATCCTGACATCATCGTGGCATCTGCAACAATTAAATTATTCTCACATGAAATGAAAAAAATAAAAAATAAATGATAGAATAATGCGAAAGAACGTAAAACATTTGATTCTATGATTAGCATCATGTTTGTTTTAACCACAGCCTTTTTCTTGAAGATGATATCTTTCTCATGAACCCACAGATGGTCACAGGGAGATTTTTAGGGCTATATTCATGATATTCCAATCTTAAAAATGCATTCTGAGTTATCAAAACATTACAGGGTTTTCATCGCAAATAGCAGCTGAGAAATCAAATATAATTTTTTTCAAAATGACAAAATATTATTTGCGGGCTTTAACACATAAACAAAGCCTGTTTCTTTCCCGATTGGCGTATTTGATGACAAATGGTGAATCACTACATATCAAACAAAATTCCTGAATTCATCAGTACAATTACATTATTTTCATCCATAATTGCAAACGAGATATACAAATTATTTATGAATACATTAATGAATCTTCCCACCATAAAAAAATATATACATTTTTTCCACTTTAAATCCACAACATAACATCCAAATAGAGACATAAATATACAAAAATATTTATCTAGATTTTCTGCAATATAGCAAACCTTTCTATCATCATGTTTTAAATATATCTTCTACCATCTGCTCCTTTGTTTACTTGAGAGCAATTATCGTCCTGTCAGAATCCTTCGACTGGCTTAAAGACCTATTGCGAGGTGCTTCTGAAGTTGCTCCTTTAACTCCGCCAACAAGGCGTCGTCTAAGCTTACCAGGTGATGGCAAAGTGCTTGGTTAACATGGCGAATTACTTACTGCAACAAAGAGGTGAATGTCGACCCCCTCCCTACCCAAAAATATTCACTCAAGCGAAATTTACTCTCTATGGAATGCTTTTTAAAAATATTCGTAAATGAAAATCATGCCTTTAAAATAAGTTTATATACACTGTGAATAAATTAAACAAAGCCTAACTTTATTTTCGATGATAACTTAATTGTTAAGAATTCGTCAATACAAACTTTCGTCTGATGAAACTACCCGAACCAATCCTTAAGCGTGATCTGATAAAACACCGTATAAATTGTCCAAATGAATCCACGAATTTCGTATAATACGTTTTGATTCATTTTTTTCATATTATCATAAAGGGAAAAGGACATTCGGGATGAATTCCGAAAATTTGGTAAATAATATTTTTGGTCATTTTTTAACAAATTAGGTGTATATACTTCATGTACGCTTTCTGATGAAATCTATGAATGATATGTTCGACGATAAACGTTTAAAATATTAGTAAATTAAACCTCTCATAATGTATTTTATGCAACACGGAAACAAACAATAAAATGGAGTCACGGGACCGCACCGATTCTCTTTCAATATCATTAGAACTACACCACTAGCTATCTATATATTCTAATCACATTATTCTTAACATCAATTAATTATATCGGTCATAGATAGCCTGTAATTTAAAATTGCCAACCTATTCAACCCACGAACGTCTATTCAGTTTAGATAGGATCTAGCCGTCAATAATTTGGTGTGGAATAAGAGTTGGGTGGTGTTAATAAAAGCATATAATTGGGAATGTTATATATGATGTAAAATTTTGTTCGATATGCATAGTCTTTATGAACACTAAGGGAATTAACAACAGGACACACGCACTTGTAACCACTGAGGTACTATGAAAGCAAAATGCCTTAAACTAAACCGTGGTGAGGCTAAACCAAAACCAGAGGATTTCATCAACTCATTTATGTATCCTTTCGGCCGCAGAACCTGGCAGTATGTTTTCGAGGGATTCGAACGCTTAGAGTTCTCGACGCCTCCACCGTTTCTTCTCCTAACGTGAGCGAATTATGGCAAATGCGCGCTAGCTATCTGAGCGAATGGAAAAGCCATAATTAGCCGGCCTCCTTCTATCCTGAGGAACTCAGAAACGATCTGGAGATCAAATTGTCCGATAGGCATGTAAATGAGTTTGTTGATGACTTGAGATTATTTTACAATCGGCAGTGCACTTGCAGACTCGTATTTTTGATTTGGATGTCGGTCTTTAACTTAAGACTAGTCAAGCTGATACTTAGGTTCCCACAGAGCCTCAGCTTTAATGTTAGAAGCAATAAGGCTTCCCCAGAACATCTAGCGGCCAGCAAGAGGCTCGATAGCAGACAAACCTCCACATGGCACACATGGCACAGGTCAACTGCACGAACGATGGCACCTCTAAGGCTATCAAATTCCTTGAAAGGTAGACGATGTCATTTGGATTAAAGTGCCCAGATCGTCGCTACCTGTCGAAAGACCGCCGAATCGCTTTGCGCTGGGATAAGACTAGCTCCCTGACGTTGAAAAGCCCGACCAATCGATTTGTGCTTTGATAAATCTAGATTATCTGGGTATTTAGTCTTTTCTGATTCATAAAACGAAAAAGATCTCCTAAATAATTCATACCAAATTTATTTTGTAGTCACCACTCAAAATCAATCCACGGGTTACTCAAATGGCAGAAAAAAATTCTAAAATTCTCTGTATGATAATTGTTCAGTTTTTCTATAGCTAGCTCGCCAGAATCATGATAATATATCGGCCGCGAAGTTAGATAAAATCCTTTTGAATCCAAGTCAAAGGTATAGTAAAATGGAATGATTTTCACGGCAATCCATTTCTTTATTACATCATAAATTATTTTAGTTTTTGTAGCACATTCATTTAGGTATTGGAAATTTATGAGCGTATCGATGTGTTCCGAATTAGAAAATGATGTTGAAACTGCGCAAGGCATTGTTTTTTAGGCCAATTTCATATTCTTTGTCTTCTTTGAATACAGCTTATAAAGATATCTTCAGCAAATACTAAATTCAATTAAATACATTAAAATTTTAAGCATCAAGATATTTAAAATACTCGCCTGGCATGTGCAGCATGAGAGAAGAGGATCGTTTGCTTGATAGGTTAGTAAATAATAAATATATTAATATCAAGTAAACCTGATGACATTCTTTAGATAAACGGAAATAAAACATTATACTATATCAAAACAGTTATCATACAGTAAAATCCCGTTGAGTGTACATCGGTTAGGAGCACACTTCTTTTGAGTTTACGCACTCATTCGGTTCATCTTTTAGGGTCGCTGTTCATATTGAGATAAGATATCTATTCACTCATATTAAGTGCACTTTTTTCTCGTTCATGAGTCTGGGAATTTGACCTGAGATGACTACATCAAAAAATGGACTTCGAAGGCTTCTGTGAGATGAACAATGTAGGATATTTACCAAAAACACGCTCACCTTTAACCATCTCTTCAACAATAGAAAGTTAGATTAAGTTTATTAAATAAATTGTTACGCGCCACATCGTTGAATATAGAATTAGCAAAAACTAAATTATTATCTATCTACACATGACTGTTCACAAATTGGTCAAAAAAGAACTTGATAGATTGTTATTACTACTAGGGTTCAGACCTAACTAAATGAATGTAAAAAATAATAACGGAAAAACTCCGAGATGTTGAGTATATCACAAAAAACGGAAAGAAATTTATGTGTAGGCGAATAAAGATTATCATGATACTAAAATTGTTCACATGAAACAGAATACGTATAGAAAAACGGGTGAATCTACATGATGAATAGAAATTTTATCTGCTATATTGAGACAGGATACATTAACATTTTCTTGCGATTGGTAGCATCAGTCAGTCTTAGCCCAATCAGTTCTAAGATAAACAGGAGCAGACGTATTAACAACAATGACGGAAAATGAAAATATATTCTTTTATGATGAGTAAAATTAACACTAATGACTTTTGAACTCTGAAGAAGCGGATTGGCTGATAAGGTCAACAATAGCCAGAATATAGAGTTGTCATTTTCTTTATACGTAAAATGACATGACAAAATGGTTTTGATACGATATCGAGGTGTGTAGATATTGGACTGCTATCATTCTCAGAAGTATATACGATCTAAATATAATTTAATCGGTTAATTTTTGTGAAATAATCACCATTATTAATTGTTGAAAGAGGAGAAACAATTACGAAAAACGTAAATTATGTTGTAACATTAAGGGAATAATTTTTTTTCAATAGCATATAAAAAAACGCTATTAGGGCGTTGAGTAATGAGAAATTCATGTTTTTAAAGCCTGAATCAAATTTTTTCGTCCACATAAATTCTCATTTATTCTCCAATAAATATTTGAAAGTTTTAACAAGACTTGCTGTGGATTATACAGAAAGGGAATCGAAAATATTTTTTAATTCGAGATATTTTAGATCAAAAATTAAACGAAAATTAACGGCGACGATTGATTATTTGAATGATAGATTTAGCCAAACACGATAGGAAATAATACTCGAGGTGAGGCATTTTAACGTAGTATTAGTTCAAATGGAACTAATACGAGTTGAAAGAAGTTGCATTCTGCATCATAGGATGGGTAAAATTTTAATCCCTATCATCCATAATACAGATAGACAAATATACATTCAAAAATTACCTTGTTTGGACATGCCCTGTATCAAGATTCAAATATGGCTAAGATTATAAATCATCTGAAGGTAACACAAACAACTCTTGTGCGCAAATAAAACAAGATTTGTATGGGAAATCAATAAATTAAATTATTTATAAATGACGATATACATATTAATGAGAATACAAATAAACCATCAAATTA
>JWZT01001101.1:25199-36248 GCA_000827895.1 Thelohanellus kitauei | reverse complement strand
ATGGGTAAACTCATATTTAGCCGTAAATCACGTATGTCGTTTTCAGGTGCGCGCTAATGAATGTTCATGTGCGCACTAATGAAGGCTAGGGATGCTCGATAGTAAATGGATCATGCTCGATAGTAAATGGATCACGCTCGAAAGTAAATGGATCGTGCTCGAAAGTAAATGGATCATGCTCGAAAGTAAATGGGTCATGCTCGAAAGTAAATGGATCATGCTCGATAGTAAATGGATCATGCTCGAAAGTAAATGAAAACCCTGTAACTGAAAAATAGAAAAGGTTTTCAACAAACATTGGTTAAATGTAATTTATATCATGAATGATTAGAAAAATAATCTAAAATTTTAGATTACATGTCTTTCATTCAGAAAAATATTTTGTATACTTTTTGTATATTAATATATTCAGAATTAGCGTACGTTTTATTCAAACAATCGATTTGAAAGTTTTAAAAGCTCACGAGTTTCTTAAATTGAGTTTAATTCATCCCCTGTATTTTCATGTTTTAAATTGAGAGGGTTTTCCTCATGGTAAACGTTTAAAATATCTTTACATTCTACATGAAATTCCACATGGATTCTGCATGATAAACTTATTCTTTCATTTAATTTTCAGTTGATAATATCTCACACTTAACTTCATCTACAATTATAAAATTGTCATAAAAATCAATTGTCCTTACATCAACGTTAAATCACAACACAGCAACTATAGAAACCGCCGAGAAATATTCTTCTATTGTATGAGGAATGTCGTCATGTATTTTTTAATTTCGAGAACCGTAATTTGAATCGATCCATCAACTTTAGATCCGTTTTTGAAAAATATGGCGCCATGACCAACTAGTGAAAATGATCGCGTTACCAAAAGTATTTGCATTTTATATCATTTGGGCATTTTTATTTTCATTAAATTTATTTGTCACACCAGACCAAAATATTGGTAATAACTAAGCTTGAAACTTCATATTTTTCCTTAACTTATAGGTTGCGAAATAGCAGTCGCGTTATTTTTTAAAAATGAAGGTAATATTTGTAAAGATATTTTACAATCTTAACTTGACATATATTCAGATTAATGTTTTTTCGGTTTTTATACATCGATTCGTGTACAAAATTCATAAACATTCTTTTTAAATCTTACTTGTGATCCATAGTGAGCATTTATGTTTACAATTACAAATATATTGAAATTGAAGTGATTTTAGGATCTCCGGTTCATGAATATTCTAATAACTGTTTGATTTTACTCTTTTCAATGGCGTCCAGATTTCCACACAATCGAACGTGATCCATTTTTGACCGTTTTTATATCTTTGAAAGTTATTATTATAAACATTAGGAACAGTCCATTTTTAAAAAATTGTGATCATCCCAATATAAATCTATCAAACGATTACATTCATTTATGAAGTATAATACAAAAATTCTTCATATTGTACATATAAGACTTGATCAATCGCCTGATAAATATTAGGCAGTTATCTCAGATTTTGGTTTGAATGATTGATGCACCCATTTATAGTTTTTATGAACGTGAAAATTGTGTCAATTGTTTTTATCGGTACATGTCGCATCATTTGATTCGATAGACTGTTTTCTGTCAGCATGTTTGCGGATATTTCTTCTTACAGCTATTTCTTGATTTAACCGACAGATATTAGATCTGAACCCATGTAAATCGAGTACTATTCGAACATAGAGATAACAGTACTTACTTTTTTGGTTGATCTTGATCTTTATGGATTTAATTTGGAGAGATCTACCTTATTATTGGTCGATTTACGGTTGTTTCTTGTCAACTAAGAAGATATATCGTTATTAAAACAGCATAAAAATCTTATGAAAATTTTTGGTAAGTTTTTGATGGTTTCGTTCAGAAATAAAAGACAATTTCTGCTTTTGTTTTATGATTCGGCTAGTTTTGAATTCATATTTCATATTGTATTCTGCGCTTGAGTTTGATTGAAATTCATATTATATTCAGGAAAACATTTCAAAAATTAGACAGAGTTCTCAGGCTTGATCAACACGGCATAATACGATCAAGATTTAAATTTTTAATAAATTTGTTGCTCAAAACAAATGAGATCATTGAAATCTGAACAAGACATAAAATGTACATCAAATCGATCCTTAATTACACACTGTCAACAAAACAGCACACTAAATATCCACTCACTGTAATGAATACGATCAACATTTTAAACGATTTTCGAATTAATAATCAATTAAAAGATGGTAAACGGTGCCACGTATCCTTAACAGTTACCATTGCTCGGAGTAGACTCAGCTCGATATGATATTGTACCTCAAAAACTTTGGAAGTTGTTTTATTTATCAGTTAAACCAAGTGATCGGTTCGAGAACTGTACGGTTGAAAAAACTCTAGATCGTTTGAGAATAACACTTATTCAGCTTGTATGTTTGGGAAGACACAAAAATATTGTAGTGAATAGTAAAATAGGCAAAAGAATCCCCTAATACACTAGGACTCAAACTTGTGCTGGTAGCTATCTGAGAATAATACTAAAAATATTTTTTACAAATATATTTAATTGATACCTGATTTTGAAAGATATTTGATACTTGGGACCAAACTGAGGGGCAGTTTTTAAATAAATGTTTCGAAGACTCAAATTAGAGATATAATTTTTTTAAATAGTTGAAAAAAGGTCTGTCATCACGACGATCTAACAATTAGACTCACCTATCTAATCTCTACAGGTACATTAGAAGTATCGGTCATCTATAAATCTAATACTGACAAGCTCAATTGACCCTACAATCTTGATGATACTAGCAGTCATCTGTCTGTATCTTATTAGCATTGAATCCATAGTGCAAAAGAAGTCGGTGTTGAATTTTAAAAGGCGTTCTTACAAAACATTGTTAGTTATTCAGTGTTAAATTGCACATTCTTTTTTAGAAACAGTCAGACTATTCAGTTAAAAATCTTCAAATATTTTTCAAAATTTGGAACAAATATATCATGAATTATTGTGAAAACATTGTTGGAGATTTTGATTCAAAATCTTTGATACATTGATTAAAGCAAGCGGACATTTTGGATAAAATTTTTGTTAATTATATCATCTCTATTGTGCCATCGAACGTTTTTTTTCAAAACAAAACAATGCTGAAATTTTTCAACCATAATATAAAGAGAAAAGCCATGGGAATTCAATCACAATGTATTTAGGAGGGTGATTTTTGGTTTCAAACAGAATATAAGATGGATTGTAACTGGAGTCAAATACATTTTTCGAAATTTATCGATTTCAGGTAGGACACGATGATAAAAAAACGGTGCGGTCATAATCACACTATTTCGAAGGCGATGATAACTTTTATTAAAAACCTCTTTTTAAATCAAATACTTTAAATCTAGAGTACGGAGACATGGTACTTTGAGTTGTGGAAATTATTGTTGAAATTGATGAGTGTATTATTTATTATAAGAAGCATCGCAGAGGCAAATTCTAAATAGATAATGGGTAAATTATGGGGTCCAGCGAACCTGAGACCGCAATTAGTTGTTTTTTGACGAGTTGATTAGAACTGAGATCACAATCATATCAATTTTATGAACATATCTCACCAGGTTTACAGTCATCATGAATTTATTTCCAAGTTATTAGGATCTGGTGAATATGTATATCCAAAAGCAGGTTTGGGTTGAAAATTACATGATCATAATAGAAATACTTATATTTAATCCACAGACCTCCTAGAATTCTTTGATTCCAAATAATTATAAATACATTGTAGAAATACGCTTGTAGAAGAGAGAAATACAATCGAATCACAATTTTGTATTAAATTTAAGTCATGTCATACAAACCACAATGATTTTTTGAGTTGAAAACTCCTTGTTAACATAGATGTTATATTTTAAGGCAACGTCGCTTTTCATCAGAAATATAAAAGGTTTTTAATGAATTTTCCCAAAATATCTATAAACAAAAATATTTCAGCAATAGTATCATAGCAAAATGATTTTATGCATGCGCTCAATTATGAAAATAGTTTTCTGATACATTCCGCTGGATGCAAAGTTTTTTGACAAAAGAGTCATTTTCATTGAAGATACACATAACCCACTATCAAACAATAAAAGTCGAGAATGGCAGTATATGTTGAGTAATTATTGATTGAAAATTTGAATTTTTACCACTATGAAAGCGTTAAAGATTTTTAGTTAAATAAAAAAAATTGAGTATATCATTACAGGTTAAAATTGAACGCGATCAAATGCTGTTTTAGTTGTAGGATCATTGAAAACTATGCCAGATATATTTTTAAAAAAATATACAATCTTGTCGACCATCATGGGAAACTATACTTAGATATATGAGACCGATTGTGCCTGTTGAAACCTGGAACCTTCGCGCTTTTACTCAAGAGCACTATAGACGGAATCATTTTTTATAGTTTATTTAATCTGCTAAATAAGTTTTGGATATTTTGATTAAAACACCTGGACTTTTGGATTACGCATGTGGTAAATTATATAAATATTTAGATATTTCCTTCAAACATATTTATTTAACAATTTAATTTTCATTAAGAATAAATGCTAAAATACAAAATTAACAATGTAAGTGTAAGGATATAAATACTATACTCTTAATAACGTAAAATCGCTGCATTATACAGTCAGGCGACCACTGGGTGAGCATCGATACGGGTTCTATACGATTCCGTCAGTACTCACTTTTACGTTACATTTTGCGTCAGCAGTAGGAAGGCGTATCCCTACCAGACGACTGCCCTGGCGTAGACTTATCTCTCTAAAGAGAGATAGGTTTAAGCATATAAATACAATATCCTTGTAGTAAGATTCAATATTTACAGTTTTTACAAAACAAAAATTGGTTTATCATTATGTTTTTATCCCGCGATCAACCAAATTAAATTCAGTTTGTTTACAAAAATATATTTAGTTATTATTATTACATCCAGCTATAAATTATCTGCGTATATTTTTATATCAGCATTATGGCTCCTTTTAATTTCTTAAAAAACATTGGATACAGCTATAAATTGTGTCTATAAATTAAACAACATAGAGGAATGAGCGGGTGTTTTTCAGAAGTTAATTATTACCTTAAACTAATGATATATATTTAAATATTGTGGCACATAATTGCATGAATGATATTTTTTTAAACAATCCACATATTTTTCATATAAATCAATATTTGTGACAAGACTAAGCCAAAAAATTAAAGTGCCACTTTAACACAGTGTGAAAACATTCGGCTAAATTAAGAAAAACTAGTACGGATGTGAGATAACGATTTTATACAAGTAATTGTGCATAAAAAATTCCTCTTGTAGAACTCTCGAAACAGTATTGCCAAATTATTTATATTCGGCGTTACATGGATAACCTTTATTTATGTAAACGCTATTATCAAACGATTTTAAAAATGTAGAACACATTAATGATATGATTTTAAATTATTCAATATTATATCTTCATAAATGTTGATAAATATTGATTTAGTTGATCTTGAACCACCCTATATATATATCATTATACAGCTTATAAACAACTCATAATCTAATTAAAAAAAACACAAAACATTCAAAAAATATACAAAAATATCAAGAAAATTGGATTATGAATGGTGGCAGTAAAATATCTATTTTCATTTTGAATAGATCAATAATATTCACGATAACCAATCTATAAAAACATCTTTCCGTGATAGCCAATCTGGAAAATTTCAGACTTCTTTAGAATTTCACAAAATGATTAGATTTAGAACCTACAACATAGAATAACTATAAGATAATTTTTATCAAAATATCATTTAGTTTATCATAAGCGGGTTGAAGTTGAATAATGAAACAAAGTCAAATCTTAATAAAATGCAAGGAGTTCTGATAAATAATCATAAATCATGTCAATGATTTACAAATTTAATAGCGTTGGATTAGCGTAAACTATAAAATATATTTGATAAAGTTTAAATTCAATCCTGAATAAGTCAGACAGTTGATAAAATTACCTACTTGTCTTTATTAGAAACCAAGCATTATCATATATTATTTTAAGAATGAAGAGTTATGTGTTCTTATCAACAGTAAAACACTAAAAGATTTCCAAGCTCGGTAAATTCAAATAATGTCAATACAAAATCGAACCATGATAAATTATTAGAAGCGCTCTGTCTGTATGAATGAACCCTAAAAATGGAGCTAACTTCACGGGTTACAAAGTTGACGATATTAGGTTAAATTTTATTATACGGGGTGAATATTAAAGTATTCATGAATACAAAAATAAAGGAAGAACCTGCATTATTCAAACTCGGGCTACTTCTTATTGTATTCTGAAATCATGCGAGAGATGTCTGAAGCAATACCAAATGTATAAAAAGCCATTGTATAAGAAAATTAGTGATAATAAAAATTAACTCAAAAATTCTTTGATGTGCCAGAATAAAGAAATGTGTACAAACAAAACTGATTTTATGAATAGGTTGATCGATAATTAAAACATAGCTAAAATGATGAATCATGATTTGTATAATAAAAGATAATGCATGAAAAGTGTGTACCGGTTTGAGATCAAAATTAAATAAATTTTTAAAACACTCAACACCTCCATGAATATCCGCAGCTTTTATACAAACAAACATCATAGAATATACCATACTATCTACCAAAAAACGAACGTCAACAAATGACCAGTGGCTGAAAAACAACTTAATCTAATGATATCAACGATACTTAAGATATGTGTCTCTTTTTAAAATAGTTAATATTCTACCACGACACTCATACCAACAGTTTCTTGCCAAAATATAAATAAGAACGTTTATGATTTGTGGAATATTTCATTATACATCATGAATTCTTCGATGGTTTTTAAAACAGACATTATTATCAAAATCCAGCAAATGTAAATTAATGCAGGCACTAGTATAACCATGCCACGAAGTTGGCCGAACGGTATTATTCTGGTCAAAAATGTCAAAAACGCCTTTTTAAATAATCAGTTATTGTTTGATGCGATAGAATCATAACCCTCAATTTTAGGAATTGACATAAATATGGATTCGATCAAAGCTATTTTGGAAATGATATTGTGTTTATGATTCGTCCGAAGAGAAGCAGCTGAAGAGATTGATGGACATATATTTCAGAGATTTCAATTGTTTAAATCATTTCTAAGTTATCAAAAACTAAAAAATAAATTATAAGATATATTAAGACAGATATGAGCCCCTCCTATTATCCCGCAATTGATTTTTTGAAGCCTTGAAATGAAAAAACAAAAATTTTGTCAAAAATCAGTCAGGGCATATTTCTATCTCGTAAGCAGAATCGAAATATTTATTTATCTCTATAAATTCTCATCAGAGTATTATTTATCGTAATTCACAATACCAGTCATATCTAGCCTCATATATACCGTATTTTCCAGGTATATAAGCACCGACTGTTGTCATGATTTGAACCTTGCGGCTAATATATGGATTTTACCCATCTATTGTACTTTTTGAATATAATCAATATGTTTTTTTCCAAGATTTGAATTCAGCTGTCTAAAAATGTATAAACTACCATTTTATTAAAAATAAAATGGGTGCGGTTTATATAAAGATATGCTCTATACATTGGAAAATATAGGGGACATTTACTACATAAATAAAACCACTAGAACAAAGGCATAGCTTAGATAATTTCAAGTAATCAATAATTCCGTGAGTTAAACTCGTTGGGTGCTGTTATTACAGGGATATTATTTTGAAATATAAAACATAAGCTACATAATTTTTCGATGTACTTAATTTACAGAATATTTTTGGAATTAAGAACAAACAAAAAATTTCTCACGTATTTTGTTTACACCAATTTAATTTTTTTCGATTATTTAAGTAACGAATCATTGCAAATAAAAAAAGGATTAAAATTGATGAAATTGTTCAAATGATTATCGTAACGCCTTTTTTTGAGCAAGATCTCGAAAATGATGATTTGTTTCCGATTAATATCATAAAAATTAGTCTTATATCCTAGATAATAACATGATAAATTGCAAAGAAATGATTTTATGTTAATCCACTTTGTTAAAATATCTTCAACTTTTAAAGCAATGAACCATTTAAATGACGATATTTTAAACTGCAGATCATGCTGACGTATTCCGTACTGAAGTGAATTAAAAACATGTGCCCTGACATTATATTCTATGCCCACTTCCTGATCTACCACCTGTATGAACTAACACATGACAATATCTATTGTAGAGAGTCAAATATATAAAAGACATCAGAATTTTTCAAATACAATATAATCATCACAGGAACGATTGATTTCGTTGATATTATCATTCAGTATTGATTGTTTGATACATCGTGAAATACAGTAAACTCAAGAATAGTGCAGTCAAGATATGCCCACCCAACATTTTTGTCCCGTTTCTATGTGGATCTGTATCTTTACTCCGGATATCTGCACACTCCGGTTAAGTGCATTTTTTCCCAGTCCAGTAGCTGTGCACTTAACGGGAGTTGACTGTAAATAAGATAATAAAGAAACTAAACATTATTATATTCTTGTGATAAATTCAACCCAAAATATTGTAAAATCTAATGACAACTAAAATATCAAAAAAGAAATTGTTAAGTTTGTAAGACGGGTGGAGCATATTTAATTTTGTATAAATGCACTCAAATAAAAGGAACGTTTTTGAAATAAAAATCTAGATTGAATGCTGCAAAGAAATTGGAGATAGGCGCACGATCATCTAATATAGAAATTGAGTAATCTTTATCACAATTTAATTAGATAAAAAAGTTCATCGAATGGTCAAATATAAACTTGCTAGAATTTTATTTTGACAAGAGTTCAAATCTACACAAATAAATTTAAAATATATAAGCTGAATAATCAACCTGATGTTGAAAATCACTTGAATAAACAGACATAAATTTATGCTCACCAACCAAAGTTTATTTAAATATGAATATGAGAAGTTAAAAATAATGTAAAGGCGAAACGTAAGTGCGAATTTTCCTTCGCATGGAAATTGGTTCAACGAATATGAGAAGAATTCTCTCAATTAAAAACTTGTAATTGACTACATCGACGCCAACATAGGTCAAAAATTAACATTAAAATCAAAATTCGCATTACGATCAACAAAAATAATTACAAAAGCAATCGATTCGATGTCTAGTAAATTGAACACAAAACTTGTAACAGTCCGGAAGATCCCGATTCTCTGATTAAGTTAACAAGCTCACAAAATAAATTGTGTGTAAACATTTATGATACAACATTTCCCATTCTGAATTTCCCGTGGATTAATTCAGGTTATCCAATTTTGCGCATGCTTAGAATTGTTCATTCAGAATTTCCATGAATTCATCCCGAATTTTACGTTTGTTTGAATGAACTTAATTTGAACTTAAAACTTTATTTAGAGAATAGCACCATATTAACATAATTGTGATGAATAAGGATGGAATGAATCGTGTTGACACTCGAGATATCAGAACTCCATCAATCAGTCGATTGGTGAAATCGATTATTTTCCTCAAAGTTTGACCATGTCGAGATTCTCCGCTAGAATAGGGGAAAGTATTCTAAATTTAAAGTTGAATATTTTTGCCAACTATTTTCAGCCATCTCAGCAGCTTTTAGCGAATCTTAAAAAAACAAACTGTGATTATTGGATTCGAGAAGCGACATACAAACCTCAAAAGCATTGTAGAGTGAACCTTTTTACAAATCTGAAATGAATTTTTTTCATAAATGGTAATTGTGAAAGAAAAATGGCGAATTTTCATGATTGTTACTTGAAATTCAATTCAATAGGGAGTCCACCAAATAAATGTTTGAAAATGTCAGATTTATTGAATTCAAAAAACGGGATGTTCTGGATGAATCCATGAGAAATTCTGAATAAAAAAATCGTGATCATTCGCGAAAATTGGAAATTCTGAATGAATCCACTTGATATTCGGAACGGGAAATGGTGTAAGTAAAAATACATTAAGAAATATTCTTCAATTGGATATCGCGCTGTGCAAAAACTATTAGAAATCAAAAGCCTCAATCTATAAAAGATCTAGATCAAATTTCATCGCGTAATATTCATGAAATAGTGAATCGTGAAAATTATAAATATCTCAGAATATCGTAAAAATAGATGAAATATTAAATTTCTGTTTAGTGGCGAAATATATTTCAAAATATCAGCACTCGGTTTGAGATAGCAGGAATTTGTTTTTGATGCCAGAAACGAGTTATCAAATTGACATAAATTCTGACAAAAATCCAAATTTAATAATAGAATGTTTTTACATAACTTAATGTTGATTAGACACAAAGATAATCAAGAATATTTTTCAATTCACGATTGTTCACGTCATTGAATAAACAGAAAGTCAACGAAGAAGATTTGTGATAGAATGATAGATCATGCGCCAAATAGTTGGTAAATAGCACGAAAGGAAGGAATTTCAAGGTGTTTAAATGTAAAAATAAACATGTTAGTAGAAGAAAGTTAGATTTGGAATGATTATATTTGAAAAATTATAATCGGATCGATCCATAATACAAATATTTGTGATCGAAATCAGTTGTCTATATACGTCCTAATGGCAGATTTGAATATGGGTGGGATTATGCATTATCAAACGTTACAGATAGAAGGTTTGTGTACAGAAAAATGATTTGTATGAAAAGCAAGCGGGTTGTAAATACAGTAGAGCCGATTAAATTATCTACAAATGAAAATATTGATTTTGAAGAAAATAAAACAAAAATATTCAAAATAAAAGAGGACCCGCCTATGTTTTACCTTAGGTACGGTGAAAACATGGCCAAGATTTACTTTTAATTGTTTAATATTCCAAATAAATTGTCGAGTAACACCATCCAGAGTTTTAAATGATCATAGATTTAAGGTATTAGACATGTACATAAACAGATTTTGCGTGTTGACAGATTATGGGATTTCAAAGGTTCTAATATTTATTCAGAGATTATCATAATCCTTCGACGGGATTGGGTGGCTGT
>JWZT01001101.1:10862-21434 GCA_000827895.1 Thelohanellus kitauei | reverse complement strand
AAAAAATTTAGTTTGAAGCGTGAATTACAGAGCAAATGATGTGAAATCTGAATTTTCATATTATTTTGAGTGAAATGCATGGGTTTCTCGGCATTTTACCACGATTTTTTGAAAATCCTTTCTATTTTTATTTTTTCCACAAATCTTATCCATGCAATGGGTATAAATTAAACAGGATTTACCCAACTCAACTATGTATATATATTCTCATCAAATTTTTATTTATCGTAATTAATTATACCCATCATATTTAGCCTCATATATACCAAAGGTTTCCGGTTTATAGGCCGCGGCTTTTCTCAAGATTTTTATCTTGCAGCTTATATAAGAATTTTCGCAATGTACTGCACTTTCTTGAATGTATGCGATGTGTTTTTTTCAAAGATTCGAATCCAGAGGTTTATTTATGTATAAATTATAATTTTCTTAAAAATTAAATCAGGACGGCCTGTATAAGGCTGCGCTTTCTTTTTGAAAATATAGAAGACTTTTACTGCATAAATATATCCACTAGAACGAATGCACAGCGCATATAATTTGAACAAATCAATAATTTCGTGAGGTAAGCTCTTTAGATTCTGGTATTACCGGATATCATTTTCAAATACCATGTATAAGCTACGTATTTGTACAAAATAGTTAATCCCGAGAATATTTTTGGGATTAAGAACAAGCACAAAATTATCCCCTAATATATTTAAACCAAATTTATTTTTAACGATGACTATAGATAGACTCCAATATACTGAACCTTTTCGCATGCGCCATAATTGTGCAGCGTGCTTATGGATTTTTTATTTTAACATATTTCATCAAAAATTGAAACTAAGCTCAAATTGTTGACGTTGATGTTCGTTTTGCATTAAGGAGTTTATTGTGATGATTTTGATTAAGTTTGCGTTTAACTCCATAATAATGACGTTTCGGATATATTTGTTAATTTTCCATATCATAATACACTACTCACCATTTTGATAAATTTATTAATGTTATGTGTGTAAGAAACGAAAATCAATAAGTTGTGATAATTTTTATTTCATAATCACAAGGATCTTACTTAGGACGTCTATAATGTCGTGATCAAAATTTTAATGGCTCAATCGAATGATGACATTTAAACAGATTGCGATCACACGTTTTATAGAAGTTCCTGACATGAGTTCCGCTAAATGCACCAAATGTCTAAGAAAAGTTTATCCTTAATAATTTCTAGATTTGTTCTTTGAAAATATTCACCGCAGATTTAACCTTAGGGGCCCTTGAAAGATCATTCAGATCGATTGGTCGGTGACTTCTAGGTCAAAGCAAAATAGAAGTATGAATTTAAAACTCTGTTAATCTATGATTTAATACATCCAAATGATGGGTGCAGGGAATATACAACGTTGATTAGAAAGTAAATCGGAAGGTATTTATTCAGATTGGACTTGTTTATGCGCTCCCTATTGAAAAGTTTCAACTGTAACTCGAATAATAATGATGGTTTTGATAATTTTTTAGATTGCAGATATGTTTCTCCTCGAACAAATATTCATACCAATCGTTTTAAATCGAAAAAATTTGCCTTCTTTTAAACTTAGGTTTAACAAATTATCGATTGATACTTCAAAGATACAAAAAATATAGAATCACAGTTTATCTTTCAAAGTTTGCATTTATGCAACATTCATATCCGGTAACTGGTGTTGATGTCAATTATGTTGAGGCCTATTGTTGAGCAAAAAAAAAGTAGTTTAAAATGGGAGGCGAAACAAGAAAAAACATTATATAATCAAAAATAGGTATAGCTTATTTGAAAATTATTTATACGAAAAGATGTTGACCAAGTGAAATGGCGTAATACGAGTAAAGGCATGCGAGATTATTCTGCCTCTTATCGATGAATTCATTACACTTATGATGAGTTATTAAAGTTTAGTTTAGAAAATTAGTTTCTTTTTGGCAATTATGTTCTGAAATTTCAATAAAGATAAAATAGGAATGAGATTCTAGAAGAAAAATGGTTAACAAACTGATTAAATTTTATAAAGAATTGAATAAAGGTAATTGTAACAAAAATTTAATTGCCGAGGAGAATTCTATAAACGATATTTAGACATACTGTCATTTATTTGTAATCAATGAGCGAAAATCCTTCAGTTTTGACGCTAATACTGCTAAAGCATTTAGACAGTTTTAGTTGCATAGCGCATGCGAAAAAGTTGTCTATAATGTTTTACACTCAAGACTTTAATAATAAATCATTTTATCAAATATAGATTGAAATTACTAAAATTTTTTGAAACGGTGACTTTATGTTTATTTATATTTAGATCTCCAAAAAATGATGAGATGTCGACAGTCTAATCTATTACATATAAACTTAAATTCGAGTCAAAATATGGTAAATTTGTAGGAAATACTCTTAAGTAAATCTATTTTTTTATTGACCACAATAATTTTTAATCTTGAACTAATTTCTCGACAAAAGTTTAATTGAAGATCATATTGACGTATTCTGGACGATAATTTAAAAAAAAGAGGCACGGTATAATTTTCTATGCCCTTATCCTTATCTACGACTTATATGAAAAAAACTGATATCAATATCTATTGTTTCCACTCCGATAAAATACATTTAAATTTTTCATATAAAATATAATCATTGTATGAATGATTTTTTTTAAAACATTGTAATTCAGTATTGATTGCTTGGTAAATCATGAAATAAATAACATATTAATGCACGTAGATCTAATGAAAATCTTGGCATACATGAAACACAAAATATCATGCCTTCTAATAAAAATGAGAAATATAATAATAGGCATTTGATGTGTTTGTATAAGAGGAGAAACGTACCGTATTTACTAAAAAGGAACTCATATCAATGAAACTACTGTGAAATAGAAAGTTTGATGAAATTCATCAAAGATATTGGAGATAAGCGCACGATCATCTGATACAGAGATAGGGTAGAATTATTCTTAAACTGATTTGACAAGAAAGTTAATAGATTTGACAAAAATAAACTTGTAGATTTTGATAAAGACAAGCGTCCAAATAGACTCTCGTAAATGTAAAGTTAATTAAATAAGTAATCCAGCAGAGGGGTAAACATCACCCGAAAATGAAGATTATTTTGATACGAATACTAGAAGATAAAAGAATGTAGGAGAAAATTAACTGTGTATCTTCATACGCGTGTAAATTTCTTCAACAACCATGAGAACTTATCTCTCGATATATAAAAGTGATTCACTGTATCGACGGTGACATCGGTCAAAGAGAAAAAGTGCATATCTAAATTCGCATTACTATCAATAAAATACAGACAAAAGCAATCCGTACGATGTCTACTAAATTGAACACGAAACAAGTATAAAGGTTGAAGATGCCGATTTTCTGATTAAGTTAACTACACCGAATAAGTTATCTATCCGCATTTAAAATTAGTAACAATAGTATGAACAAATAATATTATAATTTAATATCGCGCTTGTGCATAAATTTATTAATATATTATTTGGTTTAAAGATCTAGATCACATTTCATAATGCATGTTTTGGGAAATAATCATAGTAAATGATCATTTATAATAAAAGCGGAGGTTGGAATATCGTAAATGTTGAAGACATATTCAATGACCGTTTATTTGATTCATAGATAAAACAATAGTATCTCGCAATTTGAGAGATCAGAAATTCATTCTTGATATCAGAAACGAGTTATCAACTTCACACAAATATGATAAAAATATTATGAAAATATGAGAATGTTTACATAACTTAATGTAGATTTTTAACAAAGATCAAAAATATTTTTTCATTCATGACTTAATCACGTCAAAAAGTTAACCGAAAGTAAACGACGATGATTTGTATTAGAATGATAGCTCTCTCGCTACACAGTTTGGAAATAATTAGAGAATGGCGGAATAACAAAGTATTGTAATGTAAATAAGAACATATACGTGTAAAAAAGATAGATTTGGAATGATAATATTGGCAAAACACTCTTGTACATTCACGCCCAAGTACCTGAAGACATTTTGTCGGAGAGTTTCGGGTTGTTTACATACTCGCTTTCTTCATTATGAAAAAAATGCTAAAATTGATTGCATACTACGGCGTCAAAAAGAAACTTTAGAAAATGCAGGTATTTTCTTTACGTTTAACCAACAGACATATGCAGGAAATGCGTCTCACTTTGGTCAATACATTCCAAATATATTTTTGGGATAGGAAAGTTTCATGAGTGGTTCAGATATTACAAGAGACCAGAAGAAATACTAGCTTTATTCAAAAATGATCATGAAAAATTCGAGAAAGAAGTGAAAAAGGCCTGTGCCGAATCCAATCAATTTGCCATTAAACGAAAGCAGAAATCCCAGGAAGACCAAATGAGGTCAAAAGCAACTCTTTGATTTAAATTGCTTACATGCTTAATTTTTAAATGCTTTCATAGACATAGTCTTCGAATTTTAATTTGATTTTTTTTAAACGGCGTCTTTCATTCACTTAATTTGGTCTCGAGCTGAGAGATAAGAGGATGAGCATGCTGGAATAATATTATAGCCTCTGCGTGATAGGAATTCATATTTTATATGAAATAAATGTATTATTAATAAACATTTTAAACCAGTAAACATCAAAAGCGAAAAAAAACACGATGTGGTTTCAAAACTGATACACAAAAAATTGCCCTACATTTTCTATTGCTTATTTGTAAGAATATCCATGTTGTTGAAAAACAGATATAAAAACCATCATTTAATTTCTCATCGAATTCAACATCATATTTTTCTGTAATGTATGTTTGGACAATAAGCATAAAATGACAGAATTTTTTTGTACATTTTTGTGAAAAAACGAATAGGATTAGGGATAAACTGTTTCTCATTGTTAATTACAAACCTTTGCTTTAGTTTTGAATCGATTTGATTGAAAATCAGTAGATTATGTTGAATAATTAGTCATCGGACTTCCTATTTGATCCATAGTTATGGTGAATGCGATTTTTAATCTAATAATCAATGTACATGTGTGTGGCGGTAGGTTTTGGGACACGTGTAGTTTCCATTCGCCAATATTAATATGAATGTTCATTTATTGTTAATTTATGTAATCTCAATTCATGTTGGTTCAATGTTAAGTTTTTAGGTACTTGATTTAGGGATTCATTGCTTCATAATCGTGGGGAAAATGCCAAAAATTGTTGACAGACACCCATTTTTCGGATTGAAACCACTAATTATATTCACGTGAATGACCCATATTTTATTGTAGATTTCAGAAAGGTCAAGGTAACATTCAGCATTTTTGTATATTTAAATGAACAATAAATTTAGGGACACACTTTGTTCGAGTTGATCCGCTTATATTTTGACGCGCATGTGATATATTTTATATAATTATAACTATTTCATATTGAGAACCATGTAATGCGGAACCGTTTTTTTACGTAGATGCGTTGTGGAATGTTTCTGTAAATTTTTTTGGTATTTTAATATTGACCAATTAACATGGTGATAAATACACAATTAAATGATTAATTGATTGTTAGATCGCGGTACGACATACTCATCTAATAGAATAATCTAGGAATCCATTGTCTATTGTTTGATTGCCGCCACCTATCTCCTAACACTTCTCGACACCACATAATCGTCACAGTTATTTAATTGGGTCATAATATGGTCGCACCACCATGCTTTTTTGTGTTCCCTTGTTGGTCGCCTACCATTTGATTCTTGAACCTTTTATTCCTAGTGCATATACACTCTGAATTCATGATAATTTTTTTTATGATGTGTAGTCGGACTGCTGAATCATTAACCTGTGGAAAAAGTTCTTTTCTAATTTTGAATTTTTTTAATATGGTATCGTCTATTATTCTCCCGCAGTCTACTTTGTACAATTTATCCGACACTTTCTCTATGAACTCCCGAGGACTTAACCACAGTACCTAGAACTTTTCTCCAATCGGATTTTGATGCATCATCTTGTCACCTACGCGATAAGATTCAAAATGGCATGATTTGTAGGGGTCATTATTGACTTTTTCGATGTTGGTCACAAGATACTTTTGGAATTTTGAATTCACGTATATTAGTATTTGTGCATGACTATGGCTATTATTGCGAATGTTGTGATATCCTGTCCTCGATTTATTGATTACAGAAGATATATCGTCGGGCAGTAAGAATTCCCTACAAAATATACATTGATACGGTAATACTTTCGTTGTTTATGCACGCAAGACCGATACACCACTAACACTTTGTTCGGCCCCTCTTCCCACTTCTTGTCACTATCAAAGCGTTTCGGTAGCATTGAGAATAATATTCTCCTTAATATTTCCAACGTCATGTCAGAATGTGATGGATAAGGTGAGGTCCTTTTTTCGGATTTTTAGATTTTCCCACAGAGATCTCAAGTGCTTCGATTCGACATTTGACGTCTTCTGTGTGAATGGATTCTGCGCATCCGAATCTGCAAATAATTCATCGATGAGCTTTTGTGATATCGTTTCTGCATTAATATTGGGCAGTGAATATGCCTCCATCCATTTCGAGAAGTAGTTCATGACAACAAAGATATAATTTTTACCAGATTTAGACGGTGGCCAGGGGCCCAAACTATCTGCTGCAATGATTTGAAAAGGCTATTCTGCAACCTCCGACCTTAAAGGGGCAATTGGCTTTCTAAAAACAGGATTCAATTTTGCACATTTAACACATAACTAGCACCAATTTTCGATGTCAGCTCTCAGCTACATCCAACAATATCTCTTATAGATTTTCTCAAACATCTTGTCAGCTGCTAGATTGCCACCATAAAGGGAATCATCATGACACCTGTCAAGAATATATTTAATTTGCGAACAGGTATCCTAACTCTCATAAACGTCATGTTATCGTCATAATAGCAACTATACAGCACTCCATCTATGAAACAAAATCCTTTCTTAGCTTCCAGAGATCCTTGATAAACTTGGAATTTGATACGGGTTCTGCCAATGGTGTTTTAGAATGACTTATAAAACCTATTATTACGCGGAGATCAAGGTCATTCTCTTGAGCTTTTTTGATACTTTCATCAGATAATGGGTCACTTGGGACTTCCTCCATTCTAATGCAGTTTATAGGAATATTCTTCCATGATAAGGCATCGCGTTTTTGTTATCCTTCCCCATGCAGTATTAAATATCAAATCATAATCTGCCAGAGATGTCATCCATCTCGCCCCTATCACTTCAACGTTATGGAAATTTGTTAGCCACTTGAGAAAATTATGATTGGACAAACTGTGAACATTTCCCTAAAAGATAAGGACGAAAATATTTGGTTTCCCAAACAATTCATAGATGTTCTAGTTTTGTAGCACATCAGGTTTTGTTCAAATCTGTGAAGCGATCTGCTAGCATACGCGATATCCTCTCTGTCATTTACGGTTTGTGACGATACAGCTCCTAAAGCAAACGAACTCGCATAAATATACAAGATAAAATCATGATAAAATCCGGGTAGCCTAAATTATGGGGAAGAACTAAGGAAGATATTAACATTTGGAATGATTCGTCGCATAGTCATTCCACGCCAATTTCACTACCCTCTTCAATAAATTAAAAACAAGGAATTGAGATTTTTGCACAGTAAAGAATGAAGCGTCTATAGTAGGATATAAGCCTAGGTATTTTTGTTTCTCTTTTTTCGATTCATGGACATGACAATTCATAATCTGATCTGTTTTATCAGAATGCGTTAATATACCATTCGCCGAAACTACGTGACCTGAATATTTAACATGTTACACAGAAATTGGCACATTGATAGTTTTAGCCTTAGATAATCGCGTTTCATAATTTCGAAATTATTCCGAGACGTTTCAGATGCTCTTTGATGGTATGACTATATACAATAATATCTTCAAGTAGACAAAAACAGAATTTGCCCGAATGATCACGAAGTATATTATTCATTATATTTTGAAAGGTCCCAGGTAAATTTTTTTAGTCCGAATTGCATCTTATTGAATTGATATAGTCCTTCATGAGTAATAGAGACAATAATTTCTCTAAAAGAATTTTCAGTATTTATTTGAAGATAACCATCCGCCAGGTCCACTTAGAGTAACATTTTGCACCTTTTTAACATTCCAGTGTTTCATCTTTTCTTGGTAAGGGATAATGATTTTCATTGTTGAATCATTTAACTTTCCAAATGTCAAAACACATCTGATAGCTATTATCCGTGTTATTAATCATGACCACATTCCAGGGCCATAGAGTGTAACGAGATTCAATTATGTCCCTTAATAATAAGTCATTAATTTGATGCTCGAGTTCTGGTCGAATGTAAAATAAAATTCGTATTGATTGCTCTTTAACTGGTTTTGCACCTTCTATCGATTGTATTATGTGACTCCCCCTATAGATGGTTTTATCTCCTTTACCATCTTCTACAAAGATTGACGAATAATTTTTTAAAGTTCATGCAAGTGTTCATTATCTTTGATGTAAACATTTTCTGTTGGACTATTTCCAACTTTACTAGATTTAAGACAATGTTCCCCACAACCACGAGAGGACTTATCTGAATTGACGATTTATGTGAACAAGTTATGAAGGCACTAATGTGTGCATTTCCATTCACGATATCAATGTCAGCTTTATTTAATCGTCAAAAATCTATACCCAGTATGATATGATTAGATAAACTTTCCACAACCAGAAATTCAACAGTTAACATTTTATCGTCGATGTATAATTCCATATTTGCACACCTGTTAACTGGTAATTCGCAACATAGAGTGGTGATCGAGCTGTAAAGAAAACGGTTAGGCTGTTTTCAAACTAAATTAGCCATAAAAACGGATCTTGAGGCACCTGTAAAGATTAGAGCTAGATAGTTCGATCCATTAAGCGAGGCATTTACAAACAACAAATCAACACCGAAAAATGAACACAAATTAAACTTTGAAAAATTGCAGAATCTTCTAACATGCCCTAAGCTACTACAATTTTAACATCTTATCTGAGGCGTAGATGCGGGCACATGCAAATTTTTAACAAGCTCCATTAGCTCATTAAGCTTTTTATTCGACCTCCTCAAATCAGCTTTGATCTTCTCTTTTGAGGCGTTGAGCATTGATTTTCAGAAGCTCGATGGTATCTTCTTGAATCATAGGCTCCCACTTGACCCTCATCTATAGTGTCTCCCTGATATCTTCGACCACAGATTTCTTCAGCTCAGAACGCAAAGGCTGGGATCTCAGACCATAAGAAAACTGAGTGACCACAAGGCCGTCACGATCCTATGCTGTAAAAGATTGGAACGCCTTGCTGCCTAGCAATTTAAGGCTTTCCATAAATTCAGCCACAGACGCCTCCTTTCGCTGAAGACGGCTATTAAACCTGTCTCTGAATGTGAATTCAGAATCGCCAGGTCCATAACGTCTCTTCAAGAACTCAACTAGAGATGGGTAACTGCTAGATTCGGTCTGTCTATCAAGTTTAATGAACACAAGCAAGTCTACAGAGCAGAAATCCATTGCATCGCGTATGAGATTGTTATCAGGAATTCCAAATCTCATGGCTCTTATGCTCATCTTCTTCAGCCAAACGTCCACTTTCATAGATCGGTCAAGGACCAGGAAATTGCTTGGCAGTTGTCCCTTTGTTTCCGAGCAGACCACACCGATTGTGGGATCGCGCTTCGAAATCCTCATCTAACAGAATAATTGAAGATTAAATTGTCTATTCTCTGACAGCCCTCCACTCATCTGCCGACAATAAATACAATTTTTTGTCATAAAAATACATATTTGGAAAAAAAATTTTGATTATTACTTGGTTTTTTAATCTAAACTCTGGTTATGTTCGCTTTCTGAAAATTAAATTTCATCCAGAATCTTAGATATCATACTATGATTACGAATTTCGAATTTACGGAAGTTCAGCTACTTAGATCAGTCATATATACAGATTTTAAGAAGGAACACTACGATATCGTTTCAAAACTATCATAGATATTCTAAGAGTGGTAATACAACAAACGCCGAGAACCGCTGTCGAAGATCATTTTAAAATGCGAGTGAATATTTCGATTTACACTTTTTTCAGCTAATTTTATATTCTACGGATTCAGAAAAAAATTTAATATAAAGACGTATAATTGAGTGCATCTACATGGTAGCATATAGAAAGTTTAAAGCGTTTGTTTTAAATGATAAATCAGGAAAATATAATTCAATCATGGGTAGAGTTCACTTCAAGTAACTTTGACACGCATGCGTCATGTAGCTCAAAATAACATTTTTTTTCTTTAAAACATCATACAATCTGTAATTGTCAAAAATATAAATATTTCGCAGAGAATAAGCCTCAATATATGAATATCTTCATTAAAATGAAAATTCAATCGATTTCAGCGAATATGTTATCTGTAAGGTCATATCTTACTTAATACTTCTGATTATTTAAACTATAATCTAAAAGAATAGGTCCCGCAGATTTTAAATAGTTTATTAATATTTAGAATTATTGATTAAATAATTCATAATATTATATTTAAGTTATTTTTTTATTCAC
>JWZT01001097.1:125619-136965 GCA_000827895.1 Thelohanellus kitauei | reverse complement strand
ATGTGAATAAACGATTTTAAGGCTTCAAATGGATGACTATTATCTTTTAAACAAAATATATTATATAGGCGTTAAAGCATTGTCATGAATGAGTGCTCAAGAATTAGAAACGAACACAACAAGAATATTATTAATATAAACAATAATACCTGAAGAACATGAGCTTTGTGACTTTTTTAATTGTGATGCAACTGAACATTTATTCCAACCCTCATGTTCCAAGAGTTTAATAATGAAAACTCGATTAAGTGTAAAAGATATAAATATAGAATCGCAGCTTTGGTCTCTGCAAGGTTTGTTGATGCTGAACAAGGGATGCAATTTATCATTTAAAAATTCGAAAATCTGAAATCGTTAAAACTCTTCAATTTCAGAAGTATTTAGGCATAAAAACATAAGAGCTCCAGAGAGATGACTTGTAAGATTTTTACAGAGTTGATTATGTATTTATACAAATGACTGATGTTTTAACAACAGAAAAATACCCCTTTCCTTTTAAAACCGCATGATCTGAAATTTCTTTCAAAAAACAATTATCATCGTTTTAAACAAAAAACTAAACGACAATTATATATTTCCTAGATAATTGAATAATAAAGAGTTTCAAATGTAATCAGGGCTATTTTCTGGAACTCTATCACTATAAAATTGATTTAAACGAAAATTCCAAATCGATATTCAAAACATATATTTTATGTGATGCATCTATTTTCACAAAATGACCATTGAGCGAAATTTTCCAAACAACCATCTAAATTTATTATGGTAATGTAGGATATGGTTGTTAAAGTTTAAGAATACGCGGCATCGCGGCTCAACAAAATAAAGTTATTTTTCGATGACTAGTGTAATGGATGTGTTTGGATTCAATGATCCAGTCCGAAAGATGAGTTCTTTGACAATATTAACTGAGCATGAAATTATGTTTGAGTTAATATCAAAGAAAAATCTCATAAAATTCTTAAAGTTACCAGGCTCAAAATTGGTGGAAAAGCATGGAGAGCGAAATGAAATTCTTGACAACTTGCTGAAGAAAACGTTCAAAAATGTATTAGAACGATAAAAATACCTGAATATTAATTTACCTCGATTTAAAAAGCTGGTGGGGTTTTTCAAAATTCAAAGTACGCAAAGGCGGAACATAAAAAGGGACAGGTATATGGAGCGTTTTTACCGACCAAGATGAACCGAAATCTAACATTTTGTATTATTTACGATAAATAAAAGATTTAAACTTTATTTTTAGTTAACTATGTATACTTTACCGGGTTTTACATTGATAAATAGATATCCGAACGTATTTATTGCGCATCTTGAATATTTATGGTTATTGTTAGTGGTGTCTTGGTACATTTAGACTCTAGTTGTCAGCATTTTTAAGATAATATGATTTCGACTTCTTGATCAAATAATAACATCAATATAAGAAGAAAATATCATTCAGAAGTTCAATAATATCGTAATGAATAACCACGAATATTTGAGGTGAGCGATAAATACGTTCGGATATCTATTTATTAATGGAAACCCCGGTAGTACATTCCACAATCATTATAAATTCGTTATTTTTTAACCTTTTATGATACATAGGTGCGCGATATTAAATGGGAAACCCAATAATATTTATCAAAATTCAGGCCTGCTATCTTGTGAAAATAAGGCAGAGTTGACTTTATCTACAAAAGAAACCCTTGGGACACTTTCAAAATGATAATTTGGGTATGAACCGCCTTGAAAATTTACTCTTCTATATGTCGGAATATTGAATGATAGGGAAAATTATCCACTAAGAAATGTTAATAATGAATAAAAGTGCGACATTTTATCATCTTGACACTTTTTAACATCAGATATTGTTTTGAATAGGATAAACGAGGATTTTAATTTTGCTGAAAAGGCCAAGCTTTCATTATTTTTCAAGGTACATGAAAATGCAACTTAGGTTTCACATCAAAAAATATCATTTGAATATGAGTTTAATGATACATTTTTAAAACGATAAACCAAAAATATCAAGTTTATCAGGTGAAATGCAACACATTTAAATTATTGCACCGATTGAAATAAAGTTCAAGATTTTTAAATTATTTTAAAACAATGGATATGCCAACATTATAAAAATAAGTATATTTGAATTTCTAACATCCGTAATATGTTATGCATCATCTTTTGAAGCAATGATAACTGTGGAGCTTTAAAAGATGAAATAAGTTACGAGTGGATAAATAAATTATGGATCTATGATATTTGAAATGCTTCTTCAATCCTAGGAATGTTTTATACTTATTCCTTAGTTGATTTAATTGAAATTTTGCATGGTGATTCAAAGTAGTTTGATTACCAATTATTAAATGAAAAAAAATTAGTTGAAAAAAATCAAATCAATGATTAAATTTAGTCACGAATACTAAATGTTCAAGTCTTTGAACTTTGAATTGATATCGCCAAAAATAAACTTCATTTCATAAATAATCTGAAAAAACATTAGAGCCCTGCGAACGTGGGTCTAGAGGATTGTATTGTAGTATTTGACAAATATTTTTCATATATGCATGTTGTATTTTTGGAATTTGCAAAAGGCGTCGATTCTATGGTATTTAAGTTAAACAATCTCAGATAACTATCTGCTTGATTTGTGTTCAAATATTTGAAATCGTTAAATGAAGCGATGATCGATCTGAAAACTCTGTTGTGGGTTTTGTATTGATCATTCATCGAATTTTCAGATATCCTATATGAAGGCTTATCGAGTATATCCCAACGGCATCTTGAAAACACTTCGTCGATAAAATCATCAGGGAACATCGTAAGGTAATTTTTTTTTACATTTTCATACATTAATAATTTTTTTTCAGTTTTGAGTTTTTGAATGTACAGCTCATCACTCAACGCAAAGATTAATTCTTCAATAAACCCTTGAATCATGGTTGAGTGAATTGAAGTATATGACTCATTGAAAGAGTGACGTTCTGAAATTTTTAAATTTGTTGAACTGGATAGGAATAAATAAATCAGATCTATTAATTAATAAATAATACTTAGAGATGGAAATTCGGAAATCCAGCGCAATAAACCAAAAATAACATCGGAATCATGAGATGAACGATCAATTTTAAGTGTAGCTGAGCTTTTTATATAATACTGTAATATTATGAATTGACTTTCAATCGGAATATCCTCAATCGAATACACTTCAAAGTATCTTTGAAACGACATGTGCAGTTCTGTTAATATTTCATAGAAAAGTGCATCTTCTAACTCTTCAATCAAAGGAAAAGCGACCAAAGCAAAATAGATTATATAGAGCTTCTTCTTTTTATTTTTTGTCAATTCGAAATTTCCAGAACCTCGAAGAACTTTTTTGAGTTTACAACAAATATCTATGGCAAATAGAGCCGCAAAAACCTTCAATTTCGATATTTTGTCAATTTTAAAAGTGTTTTTTGGTCGATTTAAAACGGCGCTCCATATTTTTGGGAGATGAAGAGTTACCAAAAAACTTCGATTGTGGACATAATTGTCATCGTATATCCATTGTGTTATTTTATAAATATTAGTAATGTTAATTTTGATACCTTCTATACCTATTTGATGATTTAACATGTTTAATATTATAAACAGCAGTCTGGCGATTTCTTCTTCTTCTTTTTGAATAAACATTTTAATTAGTAAAATTATGAATTGTTTAATTTTTGAAACATTTAACTTTGGTTTTTGTTCAAGATCTACATTATAGACATGTTCACACATCGTCCAAAATTTAAATCCAAATATGAGCCTGTATTGGACGAATTTGAGATAAAAATGTAACATAATATTGTCCTCAATAAACGAGACCTTGTTTGGGTTATGAGATGTGTAATTCATTATTGAATCCACGAGCAAATAATGACAATACCCTTTTAACTTGTGAGGATTTTTTATCAATTTTCGAAATAGTTCAATAAATTTTTCTGTTTCGGTTTTAAATAGAAGGTTAGAATTTCGAAATATAATGTAAATGTATCATAAAATAATATTTCCCTCTCTTGATATTCATCAACCTGCGTTCCATCGCAGTTCAAACTTAACCATTCTTGATAAATATTTTTTGGAAATTTTTCGATAAATATATAATCAAAGTTTGGGTCATTTTGATTCGAGAAATGTGAAATGAAATTTCTTACTGCTTTCATCTGAGTCGATAATTCAATCACATCTACGCTCGTCGTATATTCGTATATTGCTCTTTGATTATTTTGGTCACTTATATTTTCTAAGAGTTTTGACATTGTTCTCTTTTATGAGTTATTTGGAAAGCAATATATCTCTTACTATTCAAATAAATAATAACACGAAGAATGGATTTCGATATATCGTGCTCTTTACAATTTTAAACAAAAAATGGAATTATAGGGTTTTTGGATCTATTTAATTATCTGTGCAACCGATTTAATTATCTGTGCAACCGATTTAATAGTCGGTTGAAGACTATTATAAAGGCCCCCTTGACCCAGAGATTAAAAGATAAAATCATAATCAAATCTGATTAAAATCTAAGCCCATTTACTTGTTTCCAAATCAACAAACTTTTTAGTCAACTATGTAGTAATTTTTTATTCATATAATTTCTAAATTGATAAAAAAAAGAATAAAAAATCAAAAACTTTTAATCAATACAAATGACTTCTCGTATGGCGCTGAGGAATCAGGTCCACAGATCAGATGAATGTTTTCGACGCCACTCAAATTCTCCTAGATGGTCATTCAGAACGTTTTCGACCACGTGGCCATCGTCGTCAAGGGAATTAGTCCTGTTTCGTGGAGGGATTTGGTATTTAATGGTATTCCAGGTTCCCTCTATACAATTGGTATGGGCTCCAGTTTCAGGATCCTTGAAAGTGTTGCTATGGTTAACGGTGAGGTGAGTATAGAATTCGTTAAAATTGTGATATGACCGAAAACAATCGGTCATTATAATAGACAATGGAAGTACATATGTGCGTATTATGCCCAACAATGTAGCCTCTGTTCTATCAGGGACCTCTACTAAGAACACTCGATGTTCCTCAGTTCTCTCCACACCTCCAAGAACCCATGCCCAATTCACCGAATGTCCCCTACGATGTTTGTTCTTGCCCATTTTTGTTTCATCAATTTCTACTATTACGTTCTCACCCCCTATTTGAAGGTCAATGAAATCTAAACTATCGCTGACCAACTGTATAAGAAATCTTTTATGGTGAGTGACCGTGGACTTGCAATGGCCTGTGTACATTTCTATTTGCTTATTATTTGCACCAGAGAGCCAGAAGTATGAAAGCATCAGAACGTCATTATATGGCAATTTACATTTTTTGACAAAATGTACGGCCGGATAGTGGGTGACGGAATCTGCATTGTTTTCTGGTACATCTCCAACTCTTTGACCAAAGGCTGATATTTGAAAAGCCAAATTTAAGAAAAATCTGTTGCAACGTGACTACGCCACATTCCACAAGAAATTGATGCTATTGTCTTCGGAGGCAAAGATATTCAAGTAATTTGTAATGGGTTCCATCATAACAACAAAAAATCTCGGCCAGAATCTTTCTTGTTTGCTTAAGATTGTAGGCTCAGTTTAAAACAGTGGACTTGATTTTATTGAGAAAAGAATTTGAAATATCTAATAAGCATGGCTTGACATTTAAAGCTTATAAACTTAAAATAAAAACTAATCCGATTAATTTTAATAAGATCGTCTTAAAGTATCAAGGGGGCCTTTATAATAGACTTGATCCTAATAGTCTTTGGAACCTATTCAATAAAAGTTGCCACAAATTAACAAAAAAGTTGAATGAGAAGGAAAATTAACCTTATTTAATTAGCTCTTATTTTTTCAATCCATCTCGAAATTCTCAAGTACACCAATAGTGCAAAACTTGAGAAACAGTATTTGCCCTCAAATGGAATGTTGTTTGCAAAAACAATAGTAACATCGGTCGTGAGTCAGAAAAGGAGGAGAGTATTTCAATTTGTTTTGTTCTTTAAATTTTTTAGAAATTTGTAAAATTTCATACTCCCTGTATTTCGAATGAATTATCTGGGAAGGGATTCTATGTATAATGGATGTTTTTAATTATTCTCGATCGGGGGTAAATCAAAATTAAAATCTAAACTTCCTTGTTAGATTGGCTTGCAAACACATGTTTACTTCGTTTTCACACCTTGATTCGTGTTTGATAATAAACTATGTTTTCACTTTGTTAACTCTTAAAAACATCTGAATGACCTATAAATAAAAAGGTTGACAAATAAAGGTTGATTATTCCGCTCGTGTCATTATTTTTTAATTTTTGGCAACTTTTATCAAATAGGTTGCAAAAAATATTAAATAGATCGAAAAACCCTATTACGAGAAAAATAAGTTCATTATTATATTTAATCAGCTTTCATATTTCAACACAAATCTACTATCAAATAAGCATAGAATCATTGTCAATTTTCGATGGACATTTTCTGAGAATATAGTGCTTCGATAAAAACCAATTTATCGAAACTCATCCCAAGAACAGACAATTTATAACAAAAACTCAGATGATAGCAACAAAATTAAACTATAGTTAATTATATAGGGGTTTTCGATCGACTTAATGATTGCAATCATCTTAATAAAATCTTCTCCAAATTGAAAATTTCACGCATGAGCGGGATAATAAACATTTCATCTGTCATCGTATGAATTTTCAGCTCATTCTCATTTTCTCAAGACCAGCTGTTGCGAAAAACTTTATACAGTTTTTTTTGCCAAATACTGAACAAAATTGATAATTCCGGTGAAGAGGAGGATAAAGTTGTAAAACATGAAGTAAGAGATTATGAATACAACATTTTATTCGATATACAATTTTGACTATATATACTGTCATGTTCGCTTTGCAAAATTTGACTCACTTTTTGGGCATTTCATACAATACTGTTCACGTATGTTTGACTCCTCGCAATCGTCAAGACGGTTACAAACCTTCAAAAACCTTCTAATTGGTTTGATACCATCCGTTTTGGGTTCTCATTACAACCCTATGGCTTTTATGACGTTGTATGAATGTCCAATATATTTTAATTGTCAGGTTTACATCTCCAACTTTGTTTTTACTTCTATCCTACATCCATCGGTTTACGCAAATATTTATCGATTTGTCGTGATCAATTCTATTTTAGAGTTATACTTTAATCTTAGTTTTTATAATTTTTTAAACTGAGTGAAAAATTGATTAAAACACATTTATAATACTGTCCGTGAAAGAATTTTTTTCATTTTGGGCAATTTTTATTAAGAGTATTGCAAGGTTTATGAAATATATCGACAAAACTTAGATTTTTTTAGAAAACACCTAGTCACAGAAATGAATCACCAGCGGCTACATATCGATTTGCCTTTTATTAATTCAAGGATTTAAATTTTATCGATGATCTTTCGGATCTAAAGCAAGATTTTCTACTTTTTCTTTTTTGAGAATTCTAAACTCTCACAAAATAATGGTCTATTAGGCAAGAGAATCAGATTGAGTTTAATGAAAATGCATAATATTCAAAAAATATGAAATATTTCTAATCTCCTTGTTGAAAAGATAAGCAAGATTAGTTTATATATGTCATGCTCTATGTTCAATTCAGGATAGATGGAGTAAATTCTACTTTATGACTTTTGGGAAATAACTAAAAGCTCTTCCGATGAATACATTTCTCATTCAAAAGACAATTTGTATTTTAGAAAGAGCCTTAAAAACAATCATGGTAACCGCGCAAATATTAAGATCAAGTTGACCAATAAATCATAAATGATCTTAAAGAAAATGAGATTACCAAAAATTTCATCAATGAACTACTTCTATAATTAGAGTGAATCGAAACTCCAACATCCTCGGTGGGTGTTTTTTCTTTATGCAGTGTGTCTACGCATTAACACTGCCTTAAAAACCTGAATATTTTCATAAAATATGAATCAATGTTTTGACGTTTATTGTTTCGTATTTGATATATTACACCATTTCTCTACCAAAGTTGGCTCGTGGCTCATGGCTCAGTCATAAGGACTAATTAATTAAAATAGAAAACGAATGAAAAAAATGAGTTGAGGTTTCAAAAATTATTTCAATAACATAAAGTAAATTAAAAGTTTTCTCTTTGTAACGCTTGGAGGGGGTGGCAAACCGTAGGGATTCTCGAATCCATCCAGTGCAATCTTGACGCGATATTTGGATTTATACCATGGCAAAACTTGATTGTGATGTTTTGGCATCATAAATAATCATATATGACTTTATTATCGTCTTCCATTTCGAAAAAAGTAGTTCGGTTGGATTGATCTATGGAGAATAGGGCTCGAAAAACTGTTCCATAAACCCTTGATTTTTTTGCATGACAGAGTCGTGCATCAACCATTTCAAATACCTATGGTTTATTTGACAAATGGACATGAACTTATATCATAAATCCAATTTAGAGTATAAATCGGACACCACAAGCATACCAACGAATTAGCCTCTTTTTTCTTACTCTGTTCTCCTTCAATATATCTAAATTGAATACTCAAAAACTCAACTGGTTTTGTAATTAACTATACATGCATTTTCACCGTTCAACTTGACCCTAAGGCGTGATAGAATCGAAGAGTCGTGAAATAGTTTTTTAGCACCTATTTTTCATAGGCTCAATTCAATCGAGCTGCTTTTTTATTCAAGATTGAAGGTGATAATAATATTTATTTGGTTATTTAAGGTGCTAAGTTTCCACAACAAACTATTGTTACAGCAAAAGTGCAAATAACCCAAAATGGATATACTTTACAAATCCGAGAATCAACGTGCTTTCCTTCAAAAGCGTTACAAAGAGCACATTTTTAAATTATTTTAGAATAATTTTTAAAACCTTTGGCTTTTTTCGAATTCATGATTTTTTTTAATATTCGGCCTTCGAGTCAGTCCTGAGGAACATTTGGTCAATAAACGTTGTAATTACAGTCAACCCTGTCAATTTTCGTTCCGCGTATTTTTTACCTAAATACAATTTTCCAAACATTTTGACTGATTAAATTTTTTAATTTTCGACCATCTTGAAAAGCATCCCATCAACAACTTCACAAACTTTGCGTTGGAGTTTTTAGATTGTTATTAAAGAATAAATTTTCAAAATTTCTGGAACTATCTAGTTGACTAGAGATGCAGTAAGTGTGTGATATGGGGTGACATTTGGCTCTGTTTCATCGTTTGAGCGCCTTTTGTCATTCAATTATTATTAGTTTGCAGAATTCTTAGGAATAATGTGCAAAGGCCCGTATGTTGACGATTTGAGAATCTCGATTTCGAGTTTTCCACAAACTTTGAATTTGCTAAAAATAAAATTATTTGGATCTGAACGCGATGTTTGATAACAAACCCGGGACATCTTACATTATTATTTTGTTTCTGATACCGCGCTTCCTGTTTTTCACTGAAGAAAAGTTTCGTATGGAAAATCAGTATCGACTTCCATCAATCGTTACCATACCTACGATAAATCATCAAGGGTAGGTTGGAAAGTAGGTTACGGCTGTAACAAGACTAAATTTCGTTCCAAAATATGCTTGATTCTTACAAAATTTGCATTCTATTTCAATGTTTTCTTCTTCACGCTCTTAGATAATGTCATGGATCAGTTAAAGCAGGGTTCAAAGACCCGTGGCTCTTTCAAAAATTGTAATGTGTTGGGGCTAATCTTAGTTGAAAGACGTAATTAGTAAATTTAAATATTTCCAGATATTAAGGAATTCGGTACACAATCTCAATATCATCAATCGCTTTGTTGGACTCTAGCTAAAAACAAACTTCAGAATTATACATGGATGAATTTATTATTTCGTGATAAGATTCAGAAATCTTTTAATACATAAATAAAGCAAATTCTACAGATATTATAAACTTGATTTGGTGGTACATTATTGAATTTTTTAAAAATACTGAATCAAAACAAAAATCACACATGTATTCTCTTCCAGAATCTTAATATTTAGTGATTTTTGCAAAAAAAAATTACGGTCATTTTTCTCATTTTTTAATATACTTTCCAAAAACTTCAAAATTTTTTGATATGAGGTAGTTAGTTCCCTGACGTGTGCCATTTATAATAACTATAGATTTCATCGAGGAAAAAATTAGTATCATCGACAGAGAAAGAAAAATATCTACGAAATTATTATTGATACCATAGATTTGAGTACAAAAATCACTATCATTATGGTGAAAGTGATCGCCATCGATAACTAGAGTAACATTCCCCACCATTCCAGCAATAGATCCCATTTTGTAAAACAATAGGTAAAATTAATAACTTGAATACTAAAAAAAATTCATCGATGAATTCAAATCCTGATAATGGTCACCATTGTGAAATTTATTTGTATATCAGACTAACTGGATCGCACAGGATTGAGAGCCGCGATTTTTCCATTGAGACAGTATAATTCAAACCGAGTTTTTATGAGATTATATGAAGTTTTCAGCATCCGCAATATATAGTAATATAAGGTAGTGATATATTTCCAGAATGTTTTAAATCCTACTAATATTTTTGTCAATAATTCAAATATTGCATTCATTTGGAATAATTACCTTGTAAAATACTTTTAGCTCGAACCTATTGGATATAGCTATAAAGACGAAGGAAATATTAATGAATGAAAGGAACGGTAAATTTAGAGTCTAATGGACCCAGACTTATGATTTTGTTCAGAAATCAAATGGCTTTCCAAAATGCGTTATCGTTGAAGAAAAATTGGCACATAACAATAAGTCTAATTTTGGGAGACCCTGTAAATTAAATGAAAGTGAATTACCAAAAAATAACCTGATTAGATTCAACAAACAAAGCAATTTAATAGCGTCAGAAAAGTCAACGCCGGCATTACCGGTTTTTACATTCTAATGTGTCCACCGCGATTTTCAATCAAGTTAACCTATTGCGCGTGTGCTATCTTTTTTAATAAAATATATCACTTTATTTCTTTTTCGTCGTAATTGACCATTTTTATGATAATTCTTTTAACGTCGAGATTAAATTTTTCGTTTTTTGTCATTAATTTCAATAATGTGCCATAAAAAGATGACGCGCGCTCATTGGGTTTACACGATTGAAAATCACGGTGGACACGTTTGAATGTAAAATCCGATAAAAGCATCGAAAGCACGATTGCTATTTTTAAAGAATACAGCGTTTTCCATTCATTTTCGCAAAGGTCCCATTCATTATCAAAAATAAAATACTACATTTTTTAATTTAAGAATAATCAAGTAAGTAAATTTAGTAAATCTATCTCTAGTGTTGTATTATTATTCATTGTAGGCATGGATT
>JWZT01001097.1:69830-84299 GCA_000827895.1 Thelohanellus kitauei | reverse complement strand
AGAAAATGGACAGTATTATCACAGATTGTTCTCCATCCTTGGGAGGAAAGAACGTTGGTCTAATGAGGAGACTGAATGACCGCGTTGGAGTGGTCGATTTCAACAAACGATTGATATTTCATATACTGTATAAAAGAGCTAGAAATTCCTATGCAAAGGTGTGTTTGACATGAAAGATGTCACGTATCAACTTCTTAAAATTATAAATTTTATCAGGTAAAATAGGTTAAAAATAGCTGATCAGCCTTCACAAACATTCCGGTTTGGACCAAGGTGATGTTCTGTATCATGTAAATGTATGCTAGATGGGTTTGAGAAAATTTATAAGCTGTTGGAGAATTTAAAGCTGAAATTTTACTGATTTTTGAGATTATAAGTAAAATAAAAGAATATTTGCAACTCATAGAATCACAGTGGTTGTCAGATATAGAGATAAAGTTGATCTTTTTGAACATATGAAAGAGCTTAACACCTAAACTTCAAGGGAATTACAATTTTTCTCACAAAATATGCTCAACAGTGAGGACAATGATGATGAAGCTAAAACTGTTTGATCTACAGTTCAGCCATAATATCACAATGTACTTTCTAACATTTGGAAAATACGACACTGCAAATAAGATAGATGAAAAAATACACCAATAGGATATCTTCATTCGTCAATGAATTTACTCTTCATTTTGGTTACTACAAAAAATATTGTGCAGATTTTGACATCTTTCAATCACCCTTTCAACTGATTTTTAAAAGGCGAAAGGTGCTCTACAACAAGAACTGATTGATCTGCAGTGTGACTGCTCTGGAAAAAATTGAAAAGTTTTACTTGTTATTCAATTAGTCTAAGTTTATCATGTCAAGAACTATGGCTAAGACAATACTTGTTCTGTTCGGCTTAGCATACATCTACTAACCAAAAGTTTTCGACTATTAACACTAAAAAGACAAACTTACGTTCCTATCAAAATGATGTAAAAGTTCGTTCTTTTTTGATAGTTTGTATTTTAAACACGCAGCCAAAGTTCAAACAACCTGTTAATAACTTTGATCGACCGCAAATATGTAATTAACGTCAGTATTTATTGAATTAAATAAGGTAAAATTGCTTTAGACACTTGTTTGATCCATATATTGAAACATTACTTTAAATGTAATTTATTCATTGCAGCATTGATGGATTAATGCCTGATTAAGGTATTTTTTTGTTAATCCGGCCCTCCATGTGAAGATTTTGCCCACCACTGCTTTAATTCATGCGTTACCACCGAGAATTTGAGCTGGCATGATTATACAATTTTTGTTTACTTGAAATTCTGGAGTTCCAATTATGGTTTAAGGTACACGTTCAGGTATAAATTTACACGTGTTCGAAGCATGCACTCGCCCATACGAACACTGTTGACTTAATGGGCTTTCTAATGTTAGGTTACTTCACAAAAGTTATGAGGACCCCATATAATTATCTATTTTTGTGGTTCGTGATATCACATGTTTTGTAACCCTTTAGAAACTATATTGATTGATCTAAATTAAAATCTTGCATGATTCCTTGTAAAATGAATCATGATAACTTGCAGGGTTCAGAAATTTCAAAACCCCCACTTTTGTTTGAACTTTTCTAAATCTGGGATCTTACCTGATTTTACATTCAATCGTTTTCACGCATCGCGCGCCATCGTTTTTATGGCACATCATTTAAAATCATGATAGAAAACGAAGAATTTAATGTGGATATTCCAAGAATTATCATTAAAATAGTCAATTACGACGAAATATAAATAACATGATCCATAATGTTAAACAGGTGACGCGCACGCAATAGAGTGGAAACGATTGAATTTAAAATCCGGTATCAAAAGTACTTTTAGGACCCTTTATTTATCATAATTTGCCAAACTTAAAAATCAAAAAAAACTAGTATTCAAATTTTCTACTTAGTTAACAATCACTAGAGATCAGTAAACATCAAGTTTTCGTTGATAATATATGGTGTATTTTAGTGTCGATTAAGGCTTTTGAAGCATACTTATTCAGTTTAAATCAGAAAACTGAGATTATAACATACTTTCTCCTTTCACTGAACCGTTATGGGTTCGGATAGTTAAAGCCTAAAGACTCTCTAATTTTTATAACTTTTAACTTGTTTATTTTTCCATCCGATACATTAAGTAAAATAGAAACTAACCAATTTAGTCAATCAACAACAAACCCATAAATCCATAAAGAATATTCTAAATGGTACTGTCATGAATTCGAGCAGATATGGAAATATTTACAACATTTATGATGATTAAGATTATGATCTAGTTTGGTTACTCGAGTTTAATAATACTAAAAGGCAAGCTATCACAATTTAACTTCCCCGATTAAACTAAAATCTTTTGATTATTCTTTTCGGCGAATACCTGACAAAAAATTGTCTATGAAATGTATTTTTAATATAGGTACAATTTATTGTATGCAGTGAACCACTGTTTGCGATGATCTTATCTCAGACCCAAGACCAGCGAAAAATTTGGAATAATTGGTAAATCGTATGAATAAATTCCTAATTTGGTGAATCTATCAAAAAACTAGTTATTTGGAATGAAAGCTCCAATATGATTACTGGTCATGATGGATCAAAGAATATTGTCATTTATTTTCACGGCTAGTATGACCAAACCGTTATTTTTCACATTAGCCGACATATTGTTCGCGAGGTAAATTAACGAATAACGTAAATTATTTTCCGACCTGAACCGATGTTTATGAGACAATTGTGAACGAGCCTATAATTTACTGTTGGATGAAAACTGTCGATACCGTCACTTTCTCATTTTTATAGCAAACGCTCTCTTAATAAAATAAAATCTATTTACCAATAAGATGTGGGTTTTAATAAGCACAGCTGTCACCAGAACTCATGAGTTTGGTTACTCGTTAAACGGAGAGGGATAATTGAAAACAAGATTTATATGGCATAAAACTACTCATAATCAGATTAATATTTTGAGTATCTAAGTGCAAGACTTTTACATGTGATTGTTGATTGGTACCTACTTGGAAGATTCGGTTGAGGGTGATTTAGATCAAGCTTCATGCCATTTGTCATGTTGATCCATAACTAATATATTTCTGGTTGGCAAACTCATGGACCGATCACGAAGGGCCCGATATCAGGTAATATCTGTGGTAATAATTTTACACAAAAGAACACTGGCTTAATTCCCATCACAATAATTGTTTCATTTTTTTCCTTTCTCCAGACTAAATATATATCTATCTGAGATAAAACTATACACTTCCCGAAAATAGAAATGTTTTGTGGTCCGGTTATTTTAAGCCAAAATTGTAAATCCGTTGATATTCCAAGCATAAATGGTTTTAGTCTATGATTTAATCTAAAAAAGTGGGCGATTAGAAGAGTGCTCGCATATCCAGATTTTTAAGATAAGAAAAGATACTGAAAGAATTGTTGTTACTATTATTAGACCAACCATAAGGCTAACTTTAATAATAGAATATGGTGAAACTGAAGATACAACGTATTAGCTAATATGAAAATTTCGGTAAATGAAAACAGTGAGCATGACCCTTACGATCTCATTTTGTCTTATTTCTGGAACTTACCGTCTTTTACATTCAGTAAGGGCAATGTGGAACTTCAATATGGGCCACCCAAATTAAACTGGCAGAACAAAATTGCTTATTTTAGAATTAAAACTATTATATTTGGTTATGAAACAATAAAATATTATTTTTTAACAATTTACTGTGGGATTTGCCAAAAAATCTGGAAAAGACATGCTCTACTTCAAGAATAGGTTATTTTTGGATTCTTCGATTATTTTTTGTAGTTTTTTAATTAAAAAAAATTATTGATGTCAAAACGGGCTATTTCATTCAACCAGTATCATTTGGTGATTCATATTCAATTTTAGTAATTCTCATATTCATTTCTACACGGCCCATCTGAATATCTGCATTGTGCTTATTGAATGTCAAACACCGTATTAAAAGTATGAGCGAGGCAGTAGTAACGAGTGTGGAAATTTGAAAAATGATAACAAGACCTTTACTTTTTAGCACTTGTTTCATTATGAGGAGAACCTTGAAAGATTTGGATTAACTCACAGATCTATTGGGTGGATCTGAAGTTTTGTTTTTTATTACGGCGATTAAGTTTAAAGTTTATCATAAATGAAATTCATGAGTAAAGAAGAGTGTTTCTATGTTCATGAACCATAAATAAACAGAGAATGGCATTAAAATCCAAAGTTTCAACCATGTTTTAAAGTGCTCAACAATAATTGTAAAAAATATCAAATAAGTCAAGAAACTGGTGGTAGTGCTGTAATTTAATTAAAATTAAGTCAAACAGTAGAACTAAGGTTTAATTTGTAAGGTGTGATGATAGAGCAATCTAATTATATCTACGATTTATTCCGAATATATTAATACTAATCTACGACATCACCCTCCCCCTCCGCAAGATGCTTCCTTTGCCACTCTTGTAAATACTGACTATATGGTATAGTTGGTGGCTTCCTTATTCTAGAGGATCTTCTTGGGACATGTTCTGTTTCTAGGTCTTTTGCTTCATGTTTCGAAACATCCACAATGTTTTGTTCAATGATTTGTGAACTTGGAGTGTCGCTTGGATCAATATCTGGCGAAGTGTTACCTTCTTTTATTGTAATGTCCTTTTCTGGAATGCTCCGTGATTTCATTTGATCTGCATGCTTTCGTTGTGTCGCTCCTTCAACCTCTACCTTGTACGATAATTCCCCTGTACGGTCGAGAATCAGACCCTTCTTGAATCCCGGCTCAAGCTCCTTCTTCACCCATACTGGTTCATGTTGTTTAAACTCTCTGAATTGCGTGTTCTTGTCATGGTAAGATTTCTGTCTTTCTTGAGCATTACTGATATTTGTGGTAATATTTGGTTTGATATTGTCTAGTAGTCCTCGAAGGTGTCGTCCCATTAATACCTCAGCCGGTGAGCGTAAAGTAGTTTTTGATGGCGTATTTCGGTACCAGTACAGCAAAATATTTACCCGTTGACGAACGTTATTGATTTTTTTAAGTTTCGCATATTTTTCCTTGATGGTTTTGATAATTCTTTCAACTTGACCGTTCGTTCTGGAGTGGTATGGACTAGATGTAATGTGCTTGATGCAATGCATACGACAGAATTCTATGAATTCTCTTGAAGTGAACTGAGGTCCATTGTCAGATATGATCTTATTCGGTATTCCCCATCGAGAAAACATCTCTTCTAGACGCCGAATAGTCTCACCGCTTGAGCAAACCTTTAAGGGAAACATCTCGACCCATTTAGAATATGAATCCACGCATACCAACCAACATGTTCTATCTATGTATGCGAAGTCTATATGTACTCTCTCCCAGGGGTAGTTCGAAGTGCTCCATGGAAACAATGGCGTTTCTTGCACGTTAGGTGCATTACCCTGGCATATTTCACATTTTTTTACAAATTCTTCTATATCATTGTTCATAGAAGGCCACCAAAGGTGGAAGCGGGCCAAATCTTTCATCGCGTGGATTCCTGGATGATTCGTATGGATGTATTCTAATACCACACCAACCAAACTTTTCGGAACAATAATTCTATCGTGGTGTAATATGATTCCTTCCTCAATGGATAACGAGTGCCGAATGTCATAAAGGTATGTCTCTTCCTTCGACAATTGATTGCGTGACGGCCAGCCTAGATTCATATATTTTCGAGTTTTTGATAAAAGAGGATCTCGATCGGTTTCGGTTATCAAGTTGCGTTTCGTAATGGCCACAGCTGATGAAATTAAACGAATCACTCTTTCTCCAGTATTTTCTTCACGCTTTCCCACCGGAAGACGCGATAAAGTGTCCGCCACTGCGTTATTTTGGTTTTGGCGGTATTCAATTTTGTATTTGTAGCTGTTTAAGGTACAACTCCATCTGATCAACCGTGATGAGATGGTTGACGAAATATTTGAACGTGTGCCGAATATATGTTCTAAAGGTTTGTGATCTGTCAAGAGAGTGAACTCTCTACCATATATGTATTCATGAAATTTTTTAATTGTATATATGATAGCTAAAGCCTCTCTGTCTGTGACTGAATAATTTTTCTCCGTTTTATCCAATACTCTGGAAACATATGCAACAGGCCTCACAGATCCATCCTTCATCTTATGGGACAAAACTCCGCCAATACCAACTGCTGATGCGTCCGTAGATATTATAATTGGTAATTTCTCATCAAAGTGCACCAGTGCCTTTGCTGACCCGAGGAATGCCTTTATTTCATCAAAAAGGCTTTGCAATTTATCGTTCCACATCCACCTAGAATTTTTTCGAGTCAAGGCATAAAATGGAATGCATTTACCTTGTAAATTAGGCAAGAATTTCGAATAATAATTGACTGAACCCAGAAATGATTTGAGTTCCCCGATATTACATGGAGCAGGCATATTTAAGATGGGAAGAATCTTTTCATCTATCGGTTTAATACCATTTTGGTTAATTATGTGCCCCAAGTACTGCACTTCATGCGAGAAAAAACTGCACTTTTCCAAGCAGGTGCATATATTGTATTTTTTTAATCTCGACAATACCTCTGTAAGTCTTGCAAAATGTTCCTCATCGTTTCGACCGGTAATGATTATATCGTCAATGTAGGATATAACGCCGTCAATACCACTCAATACTTTGTCCATAAAGTGTTGAAATATGCTCGGGGCCGACGATATTCCAAATGGTAGACGTTTATATTTATAAAATCCGCAGTGAGTTGAAATAACAGTTAGATTTGACGATGATTCGTCCAAGGGGAGTTGTAGGTAAGCATCCTTTAGATCGATAACAGTAAAATCTTTGCCGCCTTTTATTTTTTCTATAATGTCGTTGAAATTTGGCAGGGGGTAGGGAAGGTAATCAATAAAATGGTTCAATGTGACTTTAAAATCACCGCAAATCCTTAATTTCCCGTTACTTTTCTCGATGTTAACTGTTGGAGATGCCCATGTTACATGAGAAGATATGTCCTCAACCTTCTCCAGGATCCCTTCATCTACCAACCTCTCGAGTTCCTGTTCAACTCGTTGTTTCATCGCATATGGCACCTTGCGATTCTTGAATATTTTGGGTTGGGCGTCGGAAGAAAGGCATATAGAAGCTTTGTATCCCTTTATTCCAAATTTATTTTTCGAGAACACGTCCTTAAAGGTTTCAAGAGTCCGGTTGAGCCGAGCTTCGCTGTTCGTGAATTTATTTGAGCTCTCTATTTCCTGGATTTTGAGTGTTATGCCAAATTTATTCATCCAATTCAGCCCCAAGAGTGGTACATCGTTTTCTGCCGTAACCACCAGTGGCAAATTCTCACTTCGATTGCCGACTTTAACATTAACCATGGACAATCCCAGTGTTTTAATTGGATTATTTGTGTATCCACGAATACCTCCAATAGGACTCAGTGCCGGCATTGAGATTTTTTTCCACAGGGATGGTCCCACGCAAGAAACTGCTGCTCCTGTATCGACAATCATCTCAATGGGGACGTTATTTATTTCAACAGGTACTTTAAAAGAGTTATTATCCTTGTAAATACCACGAATATCTGCTATTTGAAAGGAATTTATAAAATAATCATCGAAAACACTGTTATAAGGAGATTTCAAGTTTATGTTATTTCCCTTTTTGATTCGGTTCCCTCGTTTTAGACAAACTCGGCTGAAATGTCCAACCGTTTTGCAGTGATGGCATTCTACTTTGAGTGCTGGACAAGATCTCGTATCATTATGGCGATCATTCCCACACCTCAAGCACGTTGTTGCTGGATCTAAGACCTGTAGTGATCTTTCTACTCCCTTGTTTCTTCCCACAACTTGTGGTTTAGGAGCCACAATGCGATTGATTTGATCTAAGCTAGTTCTACCAGCTTTCATGGATCTGATATTTTCTTTTGCGTCTTCAAGATCTTTCACTCTCTCTACAATTTCGTTTAGCCCAACAGACACGGACGAAAATCTGACAAAAACTTCAGATAATATTTCTTCATCACGCAATCCAAGAACAAATTGATCACGAATTCGATCATCAAGTGATGCTGAGAAAAGACACTTAGAGGCCATAGATCGTAGCCTAGAAAGAAATTCAGAACTTGATTCCTGATCACCCTGTATTGTTTTGCTAAATAGGTACCGTTGGTACAGATAATTAGTTTTCTTCGTAAACTTACCTCTTAGAAAATCGATTAGTTCAGAGTAGTCGATTTCTTCGTAATCTTTCGTCGAAAAGTTTTCAAGAATGCTTCTAAAGTGACGAGCGCCTATATTCTTGACCAACAAATCCCGTTTGATGGGACTATGAGCCACACCAATAGCCAGTCCATGCAATTTGATCGTCAATTCGAACCGCTTTTCGTAGAATTCCCAATCCTCCGTTTGCTCGTCAAATTCCCCGAATTTGAAGCTACTGACTTGTTTCTCAGTATCCGTGAACGTTAAATTGGATGCTAACTCGTCATTCATCCTCGTCGCCAGAATGTAAGGTGTGATGATAGAGCAATCTAATTATATCTACGATTTATTCCGAATATATTAATACTAATCTACGACATAATTCATGCTAAGCAAATACAAACAAACAAAAAATTGCTGAATCAATGATATCAGTTTATGCAAGATGGATCCAACAATATGCAAGAAACAGACCAGTGGCTTTTAATCGATAGCAAAATGGTCTTAAATTAGAAAATAGTGGCTGAGGAGATAGCTAAGATCATGATATTTACCACAAGACGGTTGCATGAGAATAAGAGATCACCACTTTAATTTGATATACCACAGTAAGTTTCAAAGTTATGATGCAGTAATGTCCCACTTACTAAAAATCAGAATGCATAATATAAGAAATAAAGAGTTGAAAAAGGCAGTAATGAGCTTAAATGGCGCCAAGATAATCTTTGGTAAAGATTTGACTAACTAGCAGATTAATATACCAACTGATCCAAAAAACAATACATGATAATCAGGACAAAAAAACTTTAAAAACAGACCAACAAAACGTGTAACGAGAAATTTAACATGATATTAATTTATTCGTTGACTTTTTTATGTTCTTGCTTAAATTTATGGCACATTGGGTAGTAAACGGGGTCAAATTCATCATGTGACATCAACTTTCCTAAAATTTGATATTCGATCGATTTCAGATAATCATTAGATAATTCTCGATTCTCCTCAAGAGAACGTTTTAATCCTTCTACATCAACAGAACCTGGCTCATGATTGACCAGCGATTGGATAAACACATCACTTAGGGGTAGGGTCAGGAATGTGGCTGCATGTTCTTGCTCATCCAAATGTTTTCTTTTGAGAGGTGAACAGCAAATATAGCCATCACTAAATGATTGAGGTCGTCTGGTATTTTTCTGCAAAGATAAGTCCCTTTCGATAATAGGAATCACAGGTTCGGGAAAAAGCTGGGTCCATGAAACAGGTGCCACTTCCTGGGGAGATACAGGGGGATGAATCGGCTGAGAATCATCCAGCCCATCAGATATTGTTTGAGAAATCTCAATCTCCATTGTGGGAGCATGCATATGTTGATCTTCTAGTTGATCTGGAGGAGGTTCGGACATGTTCTGTTCTTGGTGTTGATGTTGATGCTCATGGGGATCTTGATGATGGTCTTGTGAACTCTGCTGCTGCTGCTCTTGTTGAAGTTGAACACTCGGATAGTTTGAAAAGACAGATGTGTTAGAAAAGTAAGAATAACAATTGAGGAATGAATCAACCGGTGTCGCAAGACTAGAGGCGGTTACAGCCTCACTATTTAGCCTGCCGCCGTTGAGTGTTTGGTTTGGGGTTGGGTCAGGCAATTGATCGCCTGCTCTACTCTGCCCAGCAGAGTCCGTTCCATCAGAGGTTGTTCTTGTCGAATTGGGAGGAGTGACACCTGCCCCATGTGAGGTTGGAGAATCATGGAATAGTAGCATATCGGGTACATCAGGATAAGGACCAATATCGGTAGTAAATTGCACGGTTAAATGGAAAGAGCTATTGTCGCGAGAACTAGGATTTGGTCTCGATGTTGATAAAGGCTGTTCTCTGCTCGCAGGTTGGTGAGCCACCTGCTCGCTTTGAACATCCGATTCGCGACTTCTCGATTGGCGAATGTCGTTAACTGGCCTCAAAATAGTGGATCTACGTGTGGGTCTGGTGTTTCTTGGAACGAACAATCTGAATTCTTCCCCATTAGTCCCAGTACTGTGGTTAATCATAATATCGGAAAGATTGTGCAACACATGGGATAAGCTATGCAACACCATTGCAATCACGTCTGGAAATTCTGGATAAAAACCAGATTGCATCAAAAAGTCACCATCATTTCGAGCCACATGATGCATAAATCGCTCATATGCCGCTGCTACTTGCTGAAATTCGGTCATTATAGATGTTGCTCTGCGTAGTAGGGTCAGAAACTGGTTGTATTGGTTACTGATTATTAAAAAAAAACTCATAGTTAAGTTCCTGCTGTTGTTCTTGAGGAGTTTGGGATATGTAATCATGGAATGGTGTACCATCCTAAATAAAATCTCATAAAACTGCAAAATATCTCAAGAAGATAGCATCAAGTTGGTCTAAAAACCGGTTGCAGACGTTCAGGCGGTTTCCAACAGAGTTGAACTAAATAAATATCTCGAAAATACATTTCCTTGTGAATCGATAATCGAGTATTGGAAGTTTTGCAAAATACTTGAAACAATCACATTAAAATAAAAAAATACCCTTGTGATCTCAGAAGAGCCCATTAATTGTGCAACCCGACGGGCATTATTTAGAGGATAACCTGAGCTGGCTCGAGTGTTGGCTGCTTCACCTTCAACGTTAGAGGTTTGAGGATCAGAGTGTGATGAAGACGGTTGTCCAGTAGTATTAGCTAACGTAATGATAAGGGAGTACGCAAAAATGCGGGGGGCCGGTCAACTGCATGCAAGGTAGCACCGTCGAGTCCTCGTTAAAAAAAGACACACCAATTTGTGAAACAGTGTCCTCGTCTCGTAAAATGTTCCCACAAAAAATCAGGCGAACGCGGTCAGCTGGGATACACACTTAACCATCAAAGTCTTACGATTTGTTCAGCGATCACAGACTTAAATTCAAGGATAGTTGTCTGATATCAAACCAAAAAATACGTTTGGATCGACATCAAATGTATGATTTCTAGAATTTAAGGTCTTGACAGTAATCCTCATTTATCAACAACCAATGCGCATATCCAAATATAAATCGATAGTTTAATTATGGATATAACCGCCCGATTCAGAATCAAAAGACATTTACATGAAATCTGCAGATAAATTTTATTCGATTATCTCATAAGACGCAGACTCAAAAAAAAAACGTTTCGAGAAACACTCCAAAGGTGGCGTTTCATTTTTTACCTAATTCGACGCCCTTTTATATACGGTTATCACTATAACCAACATATACCTCCTATATTTGCTAGGACATACCCATTAAAATCGAATAATATTAAGCTGATATTTTACTCCAGCCGATCGTGAATGAGGAATGGAGTCAACAAATGTCTACACATTGTCACTTGGTCGTCAATCAGGAAATGTCTCTGGACGAGTATCCCATCTATAACGGAAGAAACTCGTGAGTTGTAATCATTTTTTAATATTATTTGATGGTTACACCGCGATAACCTGCAAGCATTCATGTTATCTTGATTAATTCGAAAATCTGAATATTAAGTCAATCGTATTACGATAAGCTTTTTAATGTAAGAATTAGTAATTGTAGAGAATATTGTTCGTGCCCAACATTAGTTATTTGTTAAAATATTTTGTAATTATGACATTGATGAAGAGACCAAAAATATTCTATTGAGGGGATCTTTAAAATGTTTTAAAATATATAAAAAGAACTGAACCTAAACAGGATTAGTTGGATTATTAGCTGCCAATCTGCAAAAATAATTTACACATTCAAGTTTACATACAAATCCATTTCTCAAAAATTATCTTTTTTGGTAAATGGATACTCTAAGCTGAATCTTCCTGTAAATGGTATTATCAATGAGTATTGGTTGAAAATTCTCTCTAATTTTATAATGATAAATCTTCGGACTAAACGTGTTTAAAGTCAAGGATTTCAGTAAATAATCGACGAGAATGCTCAAACCCACTTTTTGATGGTTTAATCATCTTCGAATTTATCTTATATTACGTCTTTAAGATGAAGGCATGACGATGACATTGATCACAAATTCTAAAAATTACATCATAATCTTTCAAAACTCGACATCACTCGGCTTACCGAATGCATTTTGAGAAATTAAATTTTGATAAGTTTTTCAAACTTCCAAATTTCAAGATACTTTTAGGGTTACTTATGATAACAAGATGTCTTTTGGGGGGAGCAAGAATTAAAGTCGGCTACGTATTTAATACTTATGTTACATTCGGGGAACTTAGCATAATTAGGAACCGTTGATATCGTAGGACTATGCGCCTATAATGACAAGTGCTTTTTATCACTGGGTATATAAACAAATTTGATCTGTAAAATTTGATGGGTGACACCGTGTCGTGACTCGAATACATAAAATTTAAGTTTCACTATCTTAATTCTTATAGGTTTCTTAATCAAACATATCGTTAAAGTTTACTCGTTCGGTTGGTGTTTTTACTTCTGACCTCTTTGAATTTTTGAAAAAACCTTGAACAGCATAAATGGGAATTTTGTATTAATTATTATCGAAAAGGTTCGAAAACTACTCCCTCGGTTTATAATATTTTTTAATTGAAAAATTAATATCCCTGATAAATGCAAACCTCGAGAAGAGTCATAAGAAGAACTTAGATCATGGGGTACACGGGTTATGTTTGAAAATTAACACCCTTATTTTCCAATAAGTACCAAAAATAACAGGTCTAAAAGACGATTTCTGATATTTTAGGTGTTTGCAATATATTATTTGATTTGTTATTGGTTGCATCGTCTTATATTTTCTATGGAAGTTAAGTAGGCGTAGGATAAAAACAATCTTGAATTGATTGATGAATGAATGAATCTGTGCCAAAATACTTGTAAATCAAAAATCTAATCAATACTTTTGTTTTAACACGTTTATTCACTTGTGATTATTAGAGAAGGATCACGCAGAAATACCTCGTGTAACCTTGTTTCTTTAGTCATTGCATCAACTACCAAATAAGATGTTTGTTTAGGGTCGTTTTAATAATTTTTGGTATGAACATGGTTCGAAATTTGAAACACAATTCCTGGGTCACGTCGTCAGTTAACATTTTAAATCACTACAGTGTTAAAAGGCCCATGTGTTATCTTTATTTTGTATTCAGCAAACCGTACATGAAGGCTGAGCTCATTAGTGATATTAAAAACATATTTTGTGCGTTTAATAACTGTGAATATTCTTAGGGTTATGAGCATTCGAGCAATTATCGAGCCTCAAATTTATTCTGGGTTATAACTTCCTGAGGTTCGAATTAACACCTAATATTTATTCTTAGGTTAGTTACGAGATGAAATTATGTTAAAAAGAAGGTACGCTCTAGTTGGCTCGAAAATTATTTGAACTTCTTAATGACGTGTTACCTTTTCTGAAATATATTGGATTTTGTATTCAAACTAGTGAAAATCAAAAAAAGTTTCTTTTTTAACAATGATAAATTGAAGAAACGTTTCTCAAATATAAGAATGTAAATTACTTCTAGACATCTTTTCATGTGAGATTTGACAATTATTATCATAGGGTTTCAGTCGCTGGTGGGGAAACAGCTTAGGAAGTGTTAGCGTAAATGATGGGTTCAGCCGGAGGCCAACCAACGACGCTTACGCGGTGATCACTCTCTAGGCCATTCAGCGCATGTATGCCAACCTGGGTATACGAACTATCCGACAAGAATAACCTTCAATTTTCCCCTTTTAATATATGATGGTATTAAAAAAAGTATCGGAACCGTGACTTAGACAATATTAAGCAAGTATGGACCAATGCAAGTCGTGTTTACTCCCTAAATATCGTAATTGGTTGTTGATATGATGAAATATAACGTGACCAAATGGGTGAGGGACGTCAATTAACCGCTTAAATTTAAACTTTTAAATCACTACAAGTTGGAGGTGGGTTAAAAGACTGGGGTTAAAATAAAGACTGTATCCCCTTAAGCTTTTGTGCTTAACACATAATTTAACGTTTACTGGTTATTTATTACGCCCGTGGTCAACCAATTTTCCACTCTGCGGCCAAGAGGATAAAATTTCCAAGGAATTTATTGGATTTTGTCAGGTTTTTTAAAAGTAGTGAAAATTGGCTGGCCGTTGGTGTAATAATCTTCAACAATTATGATATTAAAATGGTTTCTCAAATGCCAAATATATTTCAGAGTTTTTCAGCTCAAAATAATTTCATTAAAAAATCGCTAGGACAATTTTATGGCTCGTATTT
>JWZT01001097.1:22245-40362 GCA_000827895.1 Thelohanellus kitauei | reverse complement strand
TTTTTTACCATCTTATAAATATGAAAACAGACGAAATTTTACAGGATTGTGAAACAAATATTTGTTAACTTGTTTGATGTTGTGGAAAGTGCAAGAACACAAATTATTGTCTAAATTACAAGCCTAAATATCCAATTCCAGTTATATAAGTGCGCAAATTATTCAAGATTTTGGAGAATTCACAATCACCTGAAACTGTATTAAATGTCCATCCTTCACAAATAATTTTACAGCACCGATAAATATATCAAACAAGCAATCGCCACGATACTCACCTATATTAAACACACGGGATGATGTTTTCAGCCCAACAAAGAATCTTACAGGATTTAATATATCCAATAATGGTAAGGAGCACTTGGTAGAACGTATACAGGAAGGTATTGCGAAAATGAACTTAATCAATTTCCGAAAATATAATTGCCTGCTAGATTTTTAAAATGCTTTTATTAAATATTTCCAGTTTATAAAAATAGAACATTTTTTGATTGGGTAAAGATTTTGGCTGGCCTCCTGTATTCGGTATACGATTGATTGATATATCTGGCAAATAATATACATAATTTTATTGTCCAGCAAGAAAACAAGACAATATTCACGAAAAATGTTTGAAATACCTTACAACAGTATTCTGATTATTCATATTATTATCGTTCATTTGATCTGGTAATTTTTGCGGAAATATCGGGGTCATGATTTTTTATATTCTTCAATTGCCCTAAAAAATCGAAAATTTGTTTAAAACTATCAAAAAATGGCGGAGGTATCATATGCGGAAATATCTTTCGCGCTTTTATCACCTAATACCGTGTGTATTTTATATGAACACCAAGTGAAAATTACACTCTCAGCACGGTTTGAAAATGTGAATAGAAGATTTGAATCCATGAAAAATTGATTATTTTCTTACTTAGAAGGGGCTAAGATCATCCTCAACGTAATCTAAAAATTGCCGCTAAAATTCCAATCTGTTTAATTTATATAGAGATTTCTGACTAAAATAATAAGCGGTTAAAAGATTGAGAGAGAATTAAAGGATTTATTTTGTATTTTCTTGTTTAGATAATTTAAGTGCGTCTAAGTTATTTATCAGTGTCGTCAAAAATATGAGAAAGGTTTAAAACTTGAAAGATGACATTTGCTGAAGCAATGAGAAAATCAAGTTTATTAAATAATTTTACGATTTTTTTATTTTTCAATAAACTAAGATATTTAGGATCGCAATGATGATTTCATTAAATAAAAGTTGAATACATTTTATCTCAAAAAATCATGAAAAATAATTGGCGGTATCGGATGGGATCTCAAACCTTACATTCAGGGTTAATATGTTGATATATAAGAATGAATCGTTAGAATAAATACATATTGACTTTAACTTCTAAAACGACGTTAGTTTAAGGTAATTTTACCTAGAGCTCAAGACATAGCTAGATTATTTGGGGTTCAAACGAAATAATCATGATTTCACTTTTACTGACCATGATCAACGTCTCAAACTTCAGGATATGCAGGGATTTGGGTAAGAGCGAACGTGGGCCGAAACCATACGATTTAATGCTAAGTAAACATTGTAAGAAGTATTTTTCCGAATATTATTTCAGTATTAATTTCCTGTCGAAACTATTTATTCAAACGCCATTTAAGATTATTCCAGTCATTCCAAATTATTACTTACCAGAAGATGCTTTTTATTTTTAAAGTTGACCGCCCTATGGATATAGCTAGGTGAATTTCTTACCCATATTCCCAGCCATAATGGTGACATTGTCCATTATTTGATATTCTATCTTTCTGCCTTGTTCATAATAAAATCTTGTCAACAGTCTTACGAATCAATATGATTTTTCAAATACCAAAATCAGAATCCATCGATAGTTCTGTAAATCATTCAAGTCCAATTACAATGACCCAGCTTCATCATTCTGTTGAATTGAAACACAAATGTCAAAATTTAATTCCAAATTGGTTTGCATAAAATGGATAAGTATTCCAAAATTAACCAAGTTTCGTACAAACAGTAACAAACATAACATCTTGTGCTCGATAAGCAATAAATTTTTCATCTATATTTACTATAAAAATGTTAAAATAATGCCTAAATTCCCAAAATAGAGCGATGTATTTTGGAAAATTATGGCAATCCAAGATGAACCCCCTTCATAATCAAGGTATCGAGTAAAATTAGTTTCAGTTTTAAGAGAATTAATGTTTGTATTGGTTCGAGTGTCTGGAACCTCATGTCAGTTTTCAGTTTCTCTTATTCACAATTTTCCATTGACCTCCATTATCTCTATTTCTGGAAGAATGTTTTGACATTTTCCATGAATTGATGGACATGTCAAACTATGTATATAATGGATCGCCGAATCAGTTTTCTGTTGAGTTTTACAGAAAACTCATCTTAATACCGTTATTCAAGACATTGAATTCAAAAATGTTAGGATGAGGGCTATATGTAATGATAAAATTATGAAAATAGCTTCATCTAATAATCTGCTGCTTTTTGATTGGTTAGATAGAATCTTCTCTAGTTGCCTGGAGAACTTTTTCAAGCTCAGGAATATCAATATGTACCATTTCACGGATCCGAAACGAGTTCCTTGAATGAACTCAAGAGACTATATTAATAACCTTGTATTTCTTAAACCATGAATGATTACAATTTATCAATCACAATTATATTGACGGTTACATTATCTGCAAAAAAAACAGTTTTAGTCTTTTTAAAGGTGATGGAACCAGAAATCGGCTTTGAAAGGTTTCGTTTTTCATCACTCAACTGCTTACTAGTTAAATTCTTCAAGATGTGAAGACATGAAACATAGTTGTTTAAAAAATACAATTCTCCTTCTTCTACTCATTTGGTAATCTCTATTGGTTTGATTTGATTTTATCAATTTTTTTATAGTTTCAGTAAGAGCTTCATTAGAATTACTCTCGCAGTCACAACATTCATAATCTCGAAACATAGTTAAAATAGTATATTTTTTAAATTTGAGTACCTGTCGTTTCAAGATTGTCCTGATTTTGACTATTTAAATTTTAAAATTATTCTACATTGATTCTCCTTTAATGTATTGTTATTAAACCATCCATTTTTCAATACTCCACGCTGCCGATAAAAATTAACAATTCCGGCTTCTGTTTTAGTCCAAATTGAAAAATGTTTTCAAGGTTTCGGAAACTAGCTAAATATTATATTAGGATGCTTGAGTTTGCATAATTCGGATCAACTACTGATTTTTTGATGGAATAGGAATTAACGATTTTATCCTTGACCTGAAAAGATATTCAGGGGGCATTGAGGACGCATTCATCCTCAATTTAGACAACGCATAGTTCATTTATTAAATTTAATAGGGACATAACACTGTGGTTAATATTTTAATGGATGCCATAAATNATGTAGTTCTTGAGTTATAATTGAATAAATAAATTTTTGTGTTTAACGTGGGAAAAAAAGACAGGAATCAAGACTGACTAATGGAATTATAAATCTGTTTGGACAATATCTAAGACAATATCATATATGTAACAAAATGAGAACATCCATAACTTTTTTTGAGTTGTGACAGTAAATCGTAAAAAATGCAGTGATCACATCGTTTGGATTTTTTCAGATTTTTGTCTTATAGATGTATTTTTTATAATTAAATACAAATATTATTGCACACGGTCACAAAATCCGTTTTTTGACGAAAATATAGCATATTATTGCCATCGTTTTGCGTATTCGTATTAAAAACCGAGAAAAATTTAAATTGGTAGAGGAAAATCACTTTTGAAATAATTTAAATTATTGCTTTCATGGAAATTCTGCTAACAAACCAAAAAATATCAAAAAGAATTGGTATATGCCTACGTCGTATTTACACTTCTTGTTCTAATCTCTAGTGAAAGATATACAATAAATGCTAACTATGTTCGAATAACTAATGACAGGTGGGGTGAGATATCCAAGGAAAGCTGATGCTTTATTTGACTCGACTAACTTACTTTACATTTAGCTAGTTCAACGATTTTCAGGAATTTATCATAATTATTATTGTTTTTCTCATAGATTTCTTCATGTTTTGCTGTTATTTCAACAAATTCTAACAAAAATATTAAGACTTAGGCTTCTGCAATTCATTTTTAACATTTCTTGGTTTGTTAGCCAAATTTCCATGAAAGAAATAATTGTAATTATTCCTTTAGTGATTTTCCTCTCCCATTTAAATATTTAAGGTTTTTAATATGACAGCGCGACATAAAGATGGCAAAATTTCCTTTATTTTCGTCAAAAGAAGATGTTGTGACCAACTGCAACAATATTAGTGTTATGGAATAAAAAAAAATCTGGAAAAATTCCTAAAGATGTGATTACTGTATTTATACGATTTCCTGTCTCAACTTCAACCGATTTTCTGGATATTTTCACTTTTGGTACATACATGATATGGTATAAGATATTTCCAAACAGTTTTATAACTGCATTAGCCATTCTTGATTCCTATATTTTTGTCACGCCTAAAACACAAAATAATTAATTTATTCAATTATAACTCAAGAACTACGTATTTTTTGGGTAAAAATTTACATGATTATGAAAAATATGATTTATTGGTTGAAACCAATAATGTATCTGGAGATTCATTTAGATATAAACAAATTATAAGCAACAATTGTTTTTCCTATCTTTTTTCCCGGAGTGTATATTGACTGTAGTGCCAAACTTTCTAATACGAAACGTATGATTGAGGTAGTTTAAAATTCTAGATAGTGTATATTATATAAAATTAAAGTCTATTCTCGTAATAACTTCATTTAAGACAATTTCGGATTGAGACACTTGGATTCATAGAGGTGAATTTGGGAATCCGAGATATTTTGGGTGTTTCTATCAAATAACTAAAATGTGATAGAGATGTTCAACTTCATTTCAGTTCTCTTGACCTAAAGTCAATCGATCTTCCTGAAAATTGTTCATTTTATTTATTATCTACACAACCGAATAATTATTGGCAGCTAATACATGTACATTCTGCCCTAAAACAAAATAAATAAAAATGAGAACTGTAAATGCTATATAATTCAATTTAACTGAGTTTAATTGAAATTATACGATACATTGTCATAAAGGGCATACTTTACAGTTCGAGAGCTCCTTAAATATCATCCTTATAACTCGATTCCAATACAGTGCCTTGCAATCTATTTAGAACGTGGGCGGAGGCGTCAAATGTTTTTACCTTTTTTTTCGATTTGTGAGTCCTAATTTGGTTAATAAAGGAACAAAAATTTAATCATCCGACCATGTTCGAAATAGATTTCAAGGCACTCTACACACTGGCAAGATATAAATTTGGAATTAATTATCATTTAAAATTAATCAAACAAAAAATAGTTTATACACAAGTTTAAACAAATGGATTATTATATCCAGGACATTTTTCCATTATGTGGGTATGTTTTTGATGTGTATTTTGGATCAAATGTGCAAAATGTGGAAAATTAACTCTTTGAAATCTGAATATCTATTTAGTAGTTTTTCTGCCTAGTCTTAGGGCAAATATGGATAAATCATCAAATGAAACCATTAACATTGAAAAATTTTGAAAAACTCAATGATGACTAGTCCTACAAGATATTTGTTAATCCAAAGATGAGTAAAATATTTGAGAAGTATACAAAAGAATATCACAGGGTGTGTTGATAATTTTCATTTAATTGGTTGACATTGACTAATTTAAGGCAAAATTTCAGTTATTTTCAATGAAATTTGAAGGTATAAAATATATCATTGATTTCGTAAACTTATACTTTTTCAAATTTCGAAACACGAATTAACTTTATCAATCGCTATGGAGATTCTACATGTTTAAATCTTTTTTATTATCTCGGTTTGATACGTTTTTACTCAAATTCTTAAAAAAAAACTCTATGATAAAACTGGAATACCTTTAAAAATGGTAATTTTTTCAAAAATAACCGAAATTGTAACACGAAATTTAGAAAATACCATACTTTGTCTATCGACCAGGACTATGAAGCCGCAATAATGGAATCATACAGGTTTGTTAAAAAATGATACGCTAACATATATTTCATATTTTAAATATTAATGACAGGTCTACATCACAACTCAGTCTGTGTTAGTTGAGGTTAGATTCAAAACGTCAATTAACATCCACAAAACTAATTTTCTATTTTGTGGCTTTCTTTTTAATTTTACTGAAAATCATGTATAATACCAAAAGCTGTTTTGGATACCACATAAGTAAAGAGATAATTACCAACCTGATTGAAAAGAATGGTCTTAATCACCTGGTTATATTTCTACTTTTACAAAAATGTTTTCATGATTGAAAAATAATTTAATAACACTCAAAATCAGGAAGTTAGTTTCCTGAGATGCTCGTCTTGGTAACTCGTTTACCCATCATATATTATGAATGTCTCTTTCAGTTCTCAACTCAGTTTCATATGAAGAAAACGCGGTACAATTTCGTGACACAGCCCTTAAAGAAAACCAAGGCAGCATGAAACAACTATTTCGTCAGTTTACAACAGTTTTCGACGTATTGTTTGGTAAAAATGTCATCCATTTCATGTAGTCGATATTCTTTATAAAATGGAGGGTGTAATTTACTCAATGAAGACACAAAAATGAAAATACTTGGTTGGGTTGATCAAGTGTCTTGGTTCTGACGAGTCCCCTTGATGAAGTAAATCGCTCACCCTCGTTTTATGGAACCAGCTTAAACTAAAATATTACAAAATAATTGGTTATCATTCCACTTCCTCAGATGCAAGAGTCATACCGGATTTTGCGACTTATAGTGCGAATCGTGACGACCAATAGTGTGAATTTTTTAACACAAGAAAGAACTGTATCCAAATAAATCAAAAAAAATAAATATTAAGCATGTTTGTAGAATGTGAGAAGCTAGCTACCGAAGTTAAAGGTAAGATTTTCTGGAATAAACGCCAGGAAGTATTTAGCATGATCAAGAACCATGTAAATAGATATTTATCAATGAATGGACTAAATAAACAAATAATAAGAATGAGATCTGCATGTACCGCTATTAAAAGTGCTCAACTTTCCGGTTTTTTTGTACAGTGAATAGTTTTCGAATATGCACCTTAAAGGAATAGATATTCAGAGACTAAAGTAATGTTTATCTAAAACTCAAACTTTACATTAATTAACTTTACCGCGTTTTGTTACTTCTTTTGAATTTCTGTGTAATTCCTTGTAACATTTCATGTTATTGGTTGACGCAAACAGAATTATTGGATGCAAATCCAGATTACTGAAACCATTTTTTCACCTTGTACAACCATGTTTAATGTTAATTTTTTTCATTTCAGTAAATATACTTGTTTTATATGTTAAAAGATTCATTAAAAATATTCGCACTAAGCCGCAAACCCCGGTAGCTTGTCTTACTGCGGATAAGAAAAAAATAATGTAAATCATTCTGGCATCTACATAAGCCCTTAGTAATCTCAATCGGAACAAATTAACGCTTTATTTCTGAAAGTCAGGGGTCCGTGATTCCTACTGAATGGCACATGCATGTTAAAATATTTTCAAAACATGGTCGGAAACATGTTCGATAGTAAATTTATTTATCACTACTTCAAATCGGTTCTTATTGACAAAGTTAAAATTCTGACATGGGTTCTGTTAGCTTCTAGAATTAGACTTTTGTTACTTCAGTGGTCAACAATTCAACCCAAATATATCATACCTAAGGGCTCTTACGTGTTTTTTCACTCATTGACCCAGTTATTAGTAGCATTTGCACTTTTCGTTTGGTTTAAAAATATGGTGCAAGGGTATTGACGCCCGATACTATCAACCTGGTCATCCTCTATAAGCAATAAACGAGCCGGGTATCAAAATCTCGATTAATACGATTTTTGATCTACTGCTTTGTAACTAATCGAGATTCGTGCTCATACTGCCTAACCTCCGATGACGACATCAGTTATCTTATCGGGGTTTCCCTTCAATAAATGACGTCCTAAATTATTATTACGCACCTCAAATATTCGTGGTTATCTTAACGATTTCATGGAATTTTCGAATGGTCTCATGTTTATTTTGACTTTTTTAGTTGAGAAAGAAGTCAATAATTTATGCTACAAAAAAATGGTGACAAATAGAGTCTAAATATACCAAAACACCTTCAACAATAAAAATTAATACTTGAGGTGCGTAATAAGTGCGTTCTAATGTCCCATATTGAATGGTAAAACCGGTAAAATGTTGTCATTGAAGAGGCAATTTAAGTGAACCTAATTTCATATGTTCTATCAGCCTATCAAGCAAGGGCTGAGGTTTTGATTTTTCACCCAATGACAAGTAACTGTGTCGATATGCAGTGAACAGATTTAGACCGACTTTTCCAGGTTGTCGACGAAAAAGAGAAGGTCGTGGATTCTTGAGCGAAATGACACTCTGAAACAGCCGAGAAGCCCATATTCAGACCTATTAATCATTAAATTAATCCATTTACCACAAGAAAAAGGTAGCTTCGGCCAATAGATACTGTCTAGTGATTAATAAAACATTCTACATTATATTACTATGCATATTAACGAATAAACTCGTCCAAAATCAAAATGAGTTGAAAACTTTTTTGTGGTATGCAATTTAGGGTTTTGTGGTTGATTGACATCATGATGAATATAAGTGATACAAACTGACGATAGCCAGGGTAACTTGCGTTGAGCTTAAATTTCAACATGGGAAAATATTTGAACTATATTTGTTTATAGAGGTAACGGATACTAAAAAACGCACCAAACAGAGTCAAGTTCAGAGATGTAACTCGGTCTGATGACGATATTGTTTTGAAACAGAGATTTTGTGCAATTTTGCCTCTGTATTCTATGATAAAAGGCGATCTGCCAAGGTAAAACAGTCTTTCCGAATGTCTATTAAACGAGTAATGAGACAAACGCTCTTCAATATCTTCACCATTTCTATTCTACTCGTCCAAAAATAATGACACATTCGTTTGATAATTTCTTAACTAGTTGAATATGTATCACACACGACTAGTACGTGGTTCAATTTGAGTTTTGAGAAATGTATGATTGACATGTGGGAGCCGTCTTCAAAATAACCATTGTCTGTATATATAATTGTCCAAACTTTGTAATAATGTCATGGCGCCTTATTATTTCGGTCGATTGAATGAATACCGGTGAATCGGGATTTCGAGTGGGGATATAAATGTGGTTATCAAGCCAAACCTTGGCATCAACAACAAGCCAATCGTCATCGTATAATCGCCAACGAATAAAACTCTGCCAATTTTCAACTTTTAGAGGGTTTTATTTCAAATTTTTATTGGGTGTACGTTCTTATCAGAATGAGAAAATATGAACTAACTAGCGAAGTTTGATGACAAATAAACCAGGATGCTTCATAAAGTGATTGAAATAAACGCGAGAGTTATATTCTAGCCTTAAATCGCAAAAGTGCAATTTTTCCTCCATAAAAGACACCCAACAAATCGGCTTATCAAGCTGGTTCATTTGTTTTGAGTTCTTAATCATTCGTGAACAACTATAGAGGGAAGATCCTAAATTGTTGACGTCAAAATGATCAATTAACCCGCATTCAAGAAAATAAGATCAATCTAGTATCTGATGCGAACATCTTTAGTAGTTTTTCATGGCTGCCTACAGAAGGTTTTGTAGATGCCCACTGGAAAAAATAGAAATTTATTATTTCAAACAAGTATTAAAAATTTACAAACTAACAAGGGATGCTTTCGGATATCAGGTTTCAACTCCCTGTTGCAATGGTTTCCGTTTGTATTTGATTAATAACAAAACAATCATATTATATATAAGAGTTGAACGTATGCCTGTGTTAAATACTTGTGACTAGGGTGCCATGGTTAATATGAATATAGAGATTTGTAAATATTACGAATTCAGGGATAAGTCATTCAGATAATTTTGTCTTTTCATACTTTAGAACAACGACCTTTCGTTATTTTCCCGTTTAATTCTAAAAGGGCGGGGTTCGTAAATTCGACAATAGTCGTCGAGAAGCCAACCGACCATATTCGAATTGAAATGTGGAATCGTACACTTGCCTTATTGCTATCAAGATCGTGAACTTCCAAACAATTCCACCATACTAAATGACTGGTATGTTCATTTTTTTAAATACTTTAAAACAGTTCGAAATGACTCACTCTCAGCCAATGCTAAAAAGTGCCCATATACCGTCCTTTCCTGGTCCCTAACCTCCCTTTTATACCTTACATAAATTGTATCAGTTTATAATAAAGACGGATCTTCTTTGCTCTCCATAACGATTTTTTAGCCTCAAGAAGTCGTTTTCAACCATCGTTTGGCGTCCTATCGACGGAGGGTTCGATGGGGGTTCAAGAACATATTTTTGATCATTATATCGCTGTCCGTGCATTTTTTGTCAGAAAATCCCCATGTATCCAGGCGGCAATTCATCGCCTTCCCTCGGCGACATACTCAAAACTCATTTATCAATACGTTTAGGCATCTGGTTACAAAAATGGCATAAAACTACTGAAAATATTGGAATGGGATTTATCATGTCGTAAACTTATTCTCGAGATTTTTACAAAAATTTATCTTCCAAACATATGTAATAATCTATAAATTCAAACTAATCTGTTCACGAAATATTCTGGTCGTTGGAATCTGGAAAATACCAATTTTGAGACACCAGCGAAATCGGTACAGGTTATCTTATCTATTGTCTATACCCAAGTATTCGTCAGTTCTCCCATTAAAATTATCGAATCAATGGAGCTGATACGCCAGAAACCATCGGTGTTAAATGTTAACCGCCATTGATCTTATAAACACACACTCAGATTTTATCTTCAACAGTGAACGGCGGTGCGTTATTTGTTCGCTATAAGATTCTTCTGCCTTTTAAAGACTGTTTTCACATGAACTTCGAAGTGGGTCTGCGAATCCTTTCCTAAAATAGTCATAAATTTAATATTTTCCAATCCTAAGAGCCAGTATGGTTTTAATATATTTTGTTGGCATAAAAAAATTGTAATCACGATTATAACATTGTATGCGGATAATAATTGCGATCACGCAACCTGACATTCTTCAACATTGATAAGCTTGATTTGAATCAAAGGAAGTGCGATAAGACTAGCATAGTGGTCTCGGTGCAAATATGTATAAGGGCGAAGGAAACATCGGAATACATTCTAAAAGTCCCGGGTATAACCCTTCTATGTTCACAAGCCTACCAGTCGACACAAGATTTTGTCAGTAAATTATGAGACATTTCTCTGTACACTGAGCGCGAATCTCAAATGTCTATCGGCAACCGAAAGTCATCGAATGACTTTGAAACTTTAGCTGGCGTCACTCAGTCGTGAGCTTCTCTTCTGTGATGGCCAATGACGTCATTAACCCCCTTCATAACCAACGTTTCCAGGTTATGTAAATTTCCTGAAGTATAATCGGCCGAGTTCGTTCGGCGTCGAACTTTGGACTTGACGATCTTCTGTGTTTGAATGGATTTTCCCGGTATGTATTAGATAATTAATTTTTTCATCATGCTCATTATTAGACTCTAAATACTATGAATCGGAGGAAGAGGATGAACCAAAAGACTTGACAGACGACGAGTACCTTCCAGATAGTTCCCCGGATAATTCGCCCGATGAATACTTAGAGACTGAAGAGAGTGATTCTGAAGACTATGTATCGGATGAGAGCGACGAACCTCGCCGCAGATCCAGAAAAAGGCCTTGTGGAGCTCCTAGGCACACACTTAAGAGACCTGCTTTCAGGAGCAAATATCGCGGTAGACAGAATTTAAGCGAAACTTCCTCTGAATCTATTAGTGATATTGAGTTCAGTGATACGCCACAAAGTGAGTTGGATAGTGGCGATGATATCGCTAAAGCTCCTCCCAGAATCTATGAGACTATAGAAAGAGTAGTTAAAAAAAGGTTTGGCCCAGTCGGAGATATCGGACATCAAACTACTGCCGTACACTCAATCTTGAAAAACTTACATGAAACTCAAGCCGAATCAACACAAGTTGAAATGTTAAAAAACGACCGGCCTAACGCTGGAGATGTTATGGAAAATAGTCAAAAACAGGAAATCGGAGATGAAGCGGTTTTTGCCCTTAATGACAAGACTGAAGAGCAATTTTTGATAAAATGGAAAGGGCGCTCCTATTTGCACTGTACCTGGGAGAGTCACGAATCCTTAAAAGACGATAATATTAAAGGATATAAAAAGGTGGAAAATTTCTTGAAACGGTCCGAATCCCAAGGCGACGTGAATTGTATTGATATAACGTTTCCATGTGATGAATCTATCACTGAATTTACAACAGTTGAGAGAATAATTGCTTCACGTGCTAATTCCGATACCGCTAAAATTGATTCTTACCTCTGCAAGTGGAAATCACTTCCATACGAAGATTCTACCTGGGAATCTGAAAAGATAATTAACCAATTATTCCAACCTTGTATCCAGTCATTTTTGGCAAGGAAGCTAAATTATTACTCTCCATTCGACCCCAGGACCTTTTCCTATATTTCATATAATAAGGACAGACTGTTCCAAGAAGTCGTAAATGCTTGTAATTCTTCTGACAAAAATGACTGCCTAAAGTTACGAGATTACCAAATTGAGGGTGTTAAATGGCTAATGCACTCTTGTTTGACTGGCAGGAGCGTTATTCTAGCAGACGAGATGGGGCTGGGTAAAACTGTTCAGATTATGACATTTCTGAAACTGTTTAAATTGATATATCATATACAAGGTCCCAGTCTTGTCGTTGTGCCACTCAGCACACTGGATAATTGGGTGAGACATTTTTCTATCTGGGCTCCTGAACTCTATGTGGTCAGTTTCGTCGGAAACGCACAGAGCAGGGAGATTATTAAAATGTATGAATTGATGGATGAAGCCTCTGAGCTCAAATTCAACGTATTGGTCACTACCTATGAATGGGTATTTAAAGAGGCAGAATTATTTTCTTCGTTCAATTGGTTTAGCTTTATCATCGACGAAGGTCATCGCATCAAAAACGAGAACTCGTTATTGTACAAATGTCTTTATGATTTTCGTTCACACTACCGTGTTCTGATGACTGGAACACCGCTGCAAAATTCATTACGCGAATTATGGTCTCTACTTCACTTTATTATGCCGAATAATTTTCAAGACCCTTCTAGTATTGAAAAGTATGGCGAATTCGAGGACAAGCAAAGGGGTTACGAACAACTTAAGTCATCGATATCTGAATACATTTTACGAAGAACCAAGAAAGATGTAGAAAAATCTTTGCCTCCGAAGATTGAGCAGATCTTATGTGTTGACATGACTAACAACCAGAAAAAGTTTTACCGGTGGATACTAACAAAAAACTACGAGCAGCTTAGTAAGGAATCTAAGGGTACAATGAGTGGATTCTTAAATATTATTATGGAACTTAAAAAATGCTGCAACCATTCAAATCTTGTTCGCAATGACGTACCCTACCCTATTACTGATGTCAATTTTCTACTTATGGGTAGTGGAAAACTCATTTTATTAGACAAACTTCTTTTTCGCTTATTTGAGAACAAGAACCGTGTTTTGATTTTCTCGCAAATGGTGACTATGCTGGACATACTTTCTGATTATCTTACTCTAAGGAATTTTAATTATCAGCGTCTTGACGGCTCAATGTCAGAAGCCCTTAGGGTCAAGGCCATTGATCACTTTAACAGTCCTGATTCAGACGACTTTTGCTTCCTTCTATCTACCAAAGCTGGAGGTTTGGGTATTAATCTCGTAACTGCTGATGTGGTTATTATATATGATTCGGATTGGAACCCACAGAACGACATACAGGCACAGGCGCGAGCTCATCGAATAGGACAGACAAAACAGGTTAATATCTACAGGTTAGTCACAAAGTCTTCAATTGAAGAAAACATAATCGAAAGGGCCAAGCGTAAGATGGTGTTAGACCATCTTGTGATTCAAACGATGGATTCCAAGCTAACTGGCATATCGTCTAACACTGTACGTTTCAACAAAGATGAGTTAGCTTTGATATTAAAATTTGGAGCTGAAGAGTTGTTCAAAGAGAATATCGAGGATGGAAACCAGGAGCCTCTGCAGCAGTTAAATCTTGATGATATTATGAAGCTCTCAGAACAGAGTGACGATACGCAGGCAAATCTCAGTAGAGGTGAAGAGTTTCTGTCGTCCTTTAAGGTGGCCAATTTCAACACTGGTGATATTGAAAAAGACCTAGATCAAGAATATGCTCAATGGAAGAATATTATTCCCAAAAACGAAATCGAACGTATCCAGAATGATCAGCTCGTTGAAAAGCAAACTGAGTTGAATTTGCCACCCAGGCGTAAACCGGTTGCACAAGCCGTTTCTAGTTCTTCTGACATTGATGATATGAGGGGTAGGGAACTCAAAAAATTTGTTAAAGAATATCAACGGTTTTGCAATCCCGACCGAAGAGTCGAGGAAATTCTAAAATCTGCAAATATTACTTTCAAAGAGTCTGATTTAGAAAAATATCATGAAATAAGTGAATTTATTGAGAAATCATTAGGTAAAGTAGGTCTAGGTGAAACGGAAATTAAAATAAATGATGTCGTGATAGATTTAGTGCGATACCGGGAAATTAGATACATTCTTGGTATAATCGCCGAGAAGGTGGAGAAATTTATTTCTGAAAACAATTTCAAGAAGCCCGATGATATCAAACGAAAGTTTGTTATTCCTGGTGCCAGGAAACGTAAAGTAAAGTGGAATAAAAAATGGGAACCTAGCGATGATAACCATCTTTGGGTTGGTGTGTATTATTACGGGTTAGATAATTGGAAATCTATGGTAGATGATAAAATTCTTAACCTGTCGGTGAAATTAAAAGACAGAAAAGGTAGAATACCATGTAGTCATTTATTTCCTTATATTTCAAATTTAGTTAAATCTTCCCTAAAGGTCACATCAGCGAAACTCCCTCGCGCCAGAAGACGTAGGAATAAAAGTGAAGAGGATGTTCCTGAAGACTCAGACAGTCCGCAGAAAGACGATCAACTCGACGAATCGATTATGAAAAAATGTGTCAATGCTTTGACAACAGTCAAAAAGAACATCCACAACATCGAAGGAATTTCGTCTAAGGATCTCATGAAAAATAAGGAAGACATTGAAAAAATTGGTAAAATTATACATTTACAAAATTCGAAATCATCCAGACTGGGTGTTGATGCCCTTTGGAGTTTCGTGGCACGGTTTACATCCCTTCCATCTCATAGGGATCTTAAAAATTTTTACATCAATAAATGTGCATTAAAGAAACCATAGATTTGTAAAAGTTATTTTCCCTGTAATTTTTAGTAGTATGATCGTTAATAATTAATTTCAGCCTTTTTGATTAAACAGGCGTTCATGATGAAACATCAAGAAATTGAATTGTTGTTGATTTTTCGAAATAAACACTTACTTTTCATCACCACCTCCGGCCATTGCACATTCCTTTTACAGGCTCCATTTTCTCATGATGGCTTTTGATCTAATTTTATCACGAAATGGTAGTATCATTGGGGTGATTGGAATATTTTTTTTGATGGAATCCTGGCTCCATACTTCTGATTTTATGTCAAAAACACAAATGGTATATTCCATTTTTGAAAGCGGTTTATGTCTTCCAAGTACTTAGTCAATTCTGAAATATGCTATTTTACTTTCTATGAACACTAAATTTACATAAAAAGACATGTGAACCAAGTGAATAACCTTGACAAGTATGGAGGAATGGTTCGAACATAATACAAATGAATGTTTCTTAATTCTGCCGATTTTAATCGAAGATTTTCTTGAATTCAATCCCGAACGAGGAATGACGTCAACTAATGTGTTCCAGTACATTCTGATTTATTTGAATCACAATCATTGCTTTTCTTATACTTGACTTATCATGTCTATTAAATCTCCTGATCTTTTCGGTTCTGTTTCTGACCCGTTGGTTCAAAAGAACTCCCAACCTGTTCTCTAGCCATCATGAATGATCGATGAGAGTTAAAGTGATTAGTTTCCTAGTTTCTATAAAAATGACAGAAATATCTCATCCTAATACAGATTAATACCCATTCAGGTTGAGGTTTTGTCTTTGTTTATAACCAATAGCTGGACCATTAGATTTATTTTAAAACTAAATTTTTGAGAGCCTGCCACATTTTCATCAAGTTAATAACATTCAAATTTACCGGTTCCTGCATTATTTATACAACTTCTTGGATGATTTGACTGCCCATCTGTGTTTACTCCTATTATTTGCTTTATTTTTAATACTCTCACTTTGTTAATTTATAGCGATTTTTTGGGCCCGAAACAGCATTTGAAACATATACAGTCAACTCCGGATAAGTTCACGTTTTTCACGTTTTTCCCAGTCCCGAGGCTGTGCACTTAACCGGAGTTGACTGTACACCATTTTAAGTCCAAAATGGCAGACTTTTCGACAATAACATTCAAATATTCCGATATTTAATTTATTATAAAAAGTAAACTTTAGAAAGATTCTTTGCATTTAGGCATAATCGAATCTCAGTAAACGACAGCACATATTCCAATCTTGAATCTGAATTGATATTCTCACAGCTACATAAGGCAGAATCTATATAAATGTCAATGTACTTATAATTACAACTTCGGAACCTTTGAATGTCATCAGCTAAAAATCGGCCGTTTTCGACTGAAAATGGTGTGTGTTTCTAATTTTGTCCATATTTTTTTAACCTCTGTTTATTTATGGTCTTTGATAACCAAGAAAAAGTCAATTCCTGCTTTAAATATTCCGATTATCGCATCTTTCATCGAACACAGAATCAAAATTTTGGTATTTAATTATTGAAAATCAGGAATTAGTAAGTCTAATCCTAGCACTGCTTTGGCTCAATTTTTCTTTTATAAGGATTGAACTAAGACCCAGAATCGACCCCAAAACCTTAATTTGGTCGACTATATGGACCCATCGACAAAAATACGTATATTCTACCACCAATTTCTGTATCTAAGTCCAGAATTCCAGTTTTTTATGATATTCAAGAAGAGGCAAATGAACATAATTAGAATTATACAAGATTTCCTAAATTTGTCAGTTCTTGGATTTTGATTTTCAGGGATGAAAGTCGACGATTTATTTGTATCCGATGATCTTTATCGATCATGTCGCCAAAAGACTTATATTGAGCCTGGATATCACTAAGTATCTTTTCGATGGCTTCCGCTACCTGAGACACTTCATTAACCTTTGGTCACCACTTAAAGTTACCACATTGCAGATGTCATTGTGGAACTTTTCGAATGACGTATTACTGCTCAATCTACCTTCCACACGTTTCAATATTCCTCGAATTCTCATTAAATTCACGTTTTACGATTTTATAAAATTTATTTCGACCAAAACGTTATCCTTTTTACAAGTATCTCTTACCTTAATTTCATCAAGAGTGGTGTGGAAATTAGAATCATCCTTTATTTAGGAAAATGTTAACATCGACGGCATATTTCAAGATTTTGGGCGCGCTTTTGCTTGTCGCCACAGTAGCTGGTGATTTCCATGATACGATACTTGTTTTGTTTCTTGCTCTTTTACTCCCCACAGATTTATTTTTAAAAGTCCCAGAATGAGCCACAGAACCCGGGGGGATTCTTAGTTATAAAACCAGCCACTTGAATAATCCAGTCAAATCATTATAAACTTGTTTTTCCAAAATATCTGGCTCAAATATAGAGTATCTTCTTGTTTTATTGCTATCAGCCTGTTGTTATTTAGAGTTAACCTGTCCGATTTGAGATTTGAGATATGTATACACATTCTGAGACAAATCTAGATTACCTGAATCTCTTCGATCAAATTTGAATGCAATTTTACTAGCCTCAACACCTGTTGATCAAGTTGATTGAAAAATTCTGTGATGAAACCTATGTACCGAAAAATTCATTCAGGGTTGCTTGTCTCTTTTCCTCCGCCCCCGATGTTCGGCTCAGTTCTTTATAATGTTCATTCGCATTATTGTATGACGTCATCCAACTCGTTATCGCGAAATTTAC